>ML355040.1:29692-97292 GCA_005239505.1 Nicotiana paniculata
ACAATCCAAGAGATGTACACAAGGTTCACAACTTTGACAAATGAACTTAAGTCTCTTGGTAGAGTCATTCTTGAAGAGGACAGGGTAGAGAATATCCTGGCAAGGGTCTTACCATCTCATGGGAAAGAAAAATCACTGCTATCCAAGAATCCAAAAATATGGCAACCCTCAGATTGGATGAACTAATTGGAAACCTTACTACGTATGAACTTAGAAGGCAAACAATGGAGATGGATGGTCCAAAGAAGGAGAGGAGTCTAGCACTGAGAATCACTGAGGGAGTAGATCTTGAGGAAGTGAGATGGCCATGATTACCAAAGAATTTAGAAACTTTCTAATAAGGAAGAAGGGCATCTCTAGAGGAGGAAATTACAACAAAGCAAAAGCTCCAGAAAGGGCAACCAACGAGGGATGCTACAAGTGTGGAAAGACTGACCATCTTATCAAGAACTGTCCTCAGTGGGAAGTGGAATGGAAAAAGGAGAGATATGAAAGAAGGAACAGGAAGAAGGAACTGGTTCAACCCAAGAAAACCACAACAAAAGCTATGGTTGCTGCTTGGGGGGAAAGTTCAGATGAAGAATCAGAAGATGGTGAGAATGAAGATTAGGCGCTCATGGCAATTGGAGAATCCGATGAGGAATCACATGAAGAAAAAAAGGTAAGTATCTCCCATCTTAAAAAGAAAATAAAGTTCCTATCTAAGGAAAAATTCTCTGGTTGCTACTTGATTTCACGGATGATTCCGAAGAAACAACCAAAGAGAAGGAACAACTCTCTACAGAATGTGAAATGCTAAAAGCAAAATGCATGAACCTGGAAATCAGANGAAAACTTAAAGCTAAAGCTAGGATCCAGTAAAAAGGTTGTTGATCATTCTCATATCATGTTAGAAGAAAATGTGGGAAAACTACAAGATAAGATGTATGCCAAGGATAAACAGATGAGAACTCTTAAAGAAGAACTTGGCAAAGTCAAACATAAATTAGATCGAACTTGTAAATGGAATAAATCCTCTGATGCCTTGATATGGCTTCAAGAGAATCATAGTAGCAACCGGAGAGGGATTGGCTTTGGGATTCATTTGCCCAAGTGGGATCCCAAAAGCAAGCATCTCACTCTCCCTGAGAATAAAATCTGCACCCACTGTGGTAAGACTGGCCACTACAAAATTGAGTGTACTGCAAAAGAGCAGGCCAGTCGAAGAAGTGAGAGTTCTGTTAAAAAGAAAAAATGGCTACCAAATTGGGCTAGAAAAAGCTTGATTCATCCATTCTCTCATAGAAAAGGACCCAAACTAGTTTGGGTTCTTAAAACTAACCCTTGATTTCTCTTTGTAGGCTCAAGTGAGAGGAGGCAACCAAATTTGGTATTTGAATAGTGGCTGCTCAAAGCATATGACAGGGAACATGGAACAGTTCCTTTCACTTGAAAGCCTCAAAGGAGGAAATGTCTCCTTTGGAAACGGAAAGAAATGTGAAATTATTGGGGCTGTAAGGTAGGTAAGGATGAAACACTTTCCATTGAACATGTGTATCTGATAGATGGCTTGAAATATAGCCTGATCAGTGTGTCACAACTGTGTGACAGAGNAACATCTATGTCATAGACTTGTCCACACTGTCTGAAAATGAACTCACTTGCCTAAGTGTGTTGGACAGTGATCCCCTCATGTGGCACAAAGACTTGGTCACGCAAGTCTAAATCAGCTAAACAAACTAGTCTCTAAAGACTTAGTGGTAGGGCTTCCTAATATTAAGTTCAAGGAAGATAAAGTTTGTGAGCATGTGGAAGGGGGAAGAAGGTAATATCTTCTTTCAAAAGTAAGAAAATGGTCAGTACCACCAGGACGTTGGAACTGGTTCATATGGACCTATGTGGTTCTATGAGAACTCTGAGCAGAGGTGGTAAGAAATATGTAATGGTGCTAGTTGATAACTATTCAAGGTTCACTTGGACCTTATCTCTGACATCTAAGGATGAATCATTTGATATATTCACCTCATTTGTTAAGAAAACTCAAAATCAGTTAGGAAATAAACTAGCATCAATAAGATCTGATCATGGTACTGAACTTGAAAATGCAAAGTTTGCTGAGTTCTATGATGACATGGTACCAATCACAATTTTTCTGCCCCTAGAACCCCACAAAAAAAAGGGTTGTTGAAAGAAAGAACAGAACTCTTGAAGATATGGCAAGAACCATGCTTCTTTCTAGCAAACTACCTCATAGCTTCTGGGCAGAAGCAATAAACACTGCATGCTACATAATAAATAGATGCATGACCAGGCCTTTGGTAGAGAAAACTCCTTATGAATTACTTAAAGGGAGAAAGCCCAACATATCCCACCTTAGGGCTTTCGGATGCAAGTATAATGGCAAAGATTCCCTTGGAAAATTTGATCCCATAAGTGATGAGGGAGTATTCTTGGGATATTCATAACATAGCAAAGCTTAAAAAGTGTATAATAAAAGAACTATGTGTGTAGAAAAAAGTGTACATGTTGTCTTTGATGAAACTAACACTCTTGCTGAGAGATAGGAACCAGAAGATGAGGAGCTTGGACTGGTGAGAAGCAGTGAAAACATTGAAGCAAACATGGAAGATGGAACAGGTGATGGACCAGGTCCAACTACCCCAAGCAACATGACAGGGGGAACTTAACATGTGAACCTAGGCCCTGATCTTGTTACACAACAACAAGACACCATGGAACTATCCAGAAGTGAACAGTTGGTTCTCAAACCACACAGATATCAGAGTTCTCACCCTCTTGAGAACATCATAACAGATCTAACATCTAGAATCAAAACAAGATCCTCTTTGAAAAATCTGTGTGCGTTTGATGCCTTTCTATCCTTGATTGAACCAAAGAACATTGGTGAAGCCCTACAGGATGCTGACTGGGTAAATGCCATGCAAAAAGAGCTGAATCAATTTGAAAGAAGTCAAATGTGGCACTTGGTACCCAGACCACTAGTCATATCAGTGATTGGCACAAAGTGGGTCTTCAGGAACAAGCTTGATGAGGATGGAACTGTTATAAGAAACAAGGCTAGACTGGTTGTTCAAGTATACAATCAAGAAGAGGGAATTGACTATGATGAGACCTTTGCCCCTGTGGAAAGACTGGAGGCAATCAGACTTCTTATAGCATTTGTTGCACACATGGAATTCACTCTCCATCAGATGGATGTTAAGAGTGCCTTTCTCAATGGCTATCTGAAGGAAGATGTATTTGTCAAACAACCTCCAGGGTTTGAAAGCAAGGTGTCACCTGACCATGTATACAAACTTGACAAGGCTCATTATGGTCTCAAACAAGCACCAAGAGCATGGTATGAGCGTCTATCAAAATTCCTGCTAGAACATGGATACAAACGAGGTAAAATTGACAGCACCTTGTTCTTAAAGGAAAAGGGTAAAGAACTCCTGGTTGTGCAAATATATGTGGATGATATCATATTTGGGGCGACTTCGGAAAAATTGAGTAAGGAGTTTGCTATACTTATGAGTAGTGAGTTTGAGATGAGTATGATGGGTGAGCTAAACTTCTTCTTAGGCTTGCAAATCAAGAAAAATTCAAATTGAACAATGATCCATCAACAAAAGTATGTGAAATAATTGCTCAAGAAATTTAAAATGGTAGACTCAAAGGAAATAGACACCCCCATAGCCACAACTACAAAATTAGATGTGGATGAACCTGGTTCATCCGTTGATCAGAAGCTATACAGAGGGATGATTGGGTCTCTATTATATCTCACCGCCAGCAGACCTGATATTGTGTTGAGTGTAGGACTATGTGCTAGGTTTCAGGCAAATCCAAAGGAGTCCCACCTAACTGCAGTGAAGAGAATTTTGAGATATCTAAAAGGCACCACTGATTTGTGCCTTTGGTATCCTAAAGGTAGTAATTTCGACCTTGTAGGATATGTTGATGCTGATTATGTAGGTTTCCTGGTTGACAGGAAAAGTACTTCAGGCATGGCTCACTTTTTGGGCTCCTGCCTTGTGTCTTTGGCCACCAAGAAACAAAATGCAGTAGCCTTGTCTACTGTTGAGGCCGAATATGTGGCTGCGCCTCATGTTGTGCTCAGTCGCTATGGATCAAGCAACAACTCATGGACTTTGGTAGAGGTTGGAGGCATTCCTATTTTCTGTGACAACACTAGTGCAATAAGTATGACGAAGAACCCGGTTCATCATAAAAGAACTAAGCACATAGATGTTAGACACCATTTACTAAGGGATAACTATGAAAAAGGAATGTATCTCAATCGAATTTTGTGCTACTTACCAACAAATTGCAGATATCTTTACTAAAACACTAAGTAGGGAGCATTTTGAGAGAAACCGGCTTGAATTAAGGACGATTAAGATCATTTAATTGAAAAAAAAATGAAAAAAAATATTTTTTTTGGCTAGAAACACTAACATAGATAATGCTCAGTATCATGACTTTACAGTCATACTCTCTTGCGATGTATTAATATGATTCCGTGGTTGCTAATGATGTTTTTCTATCTTTGTAAATTGAGGCAAATTAAAGACTTTAACACGATGAACCTGGTTCATCCCTGCTAGTTCATCTGACTGACAAGGTACGTGCTCATCTCCATACAATTATTAAATTAATTACAGCCATACATCAGCAGGACTATCTATATTTAGTTCATTTCAAATTCTTTGTACTTATCCCTAAATGAACCCGTTCCAAGAAGTCCCATCGGTACTTAATTAGCATAGAGTTAGGGAATTCTTAACTGTCTAATCAATAACACTCTTACATCTAATAGACTCCTACTTGAGTAAATCTTCTGCTCATTGTATAATTAATAGACACATCTTATAAAAGGGCCATCATTACTTCCCCTCTTCATAACATAATAAGTCGAACCAAGTTCATTATTCTTCTAACCAAAATTGATCGTCTCTTTACTTCCAAAATTCATAACAATGTCTTTACCACCCCTGCTTCATCTTCCTACACAAACTCTGATCATGGGGAAGAAAGTCCTAATTCTCCTTCAGTTTACAGTTCACATTCACCAAACAGATCTTCATCTCCCCAAAACCCTCCAGTTCTTGAACCCACTCCTGAACCCACACCTAACCCTACTCCAGCCCCCAGGGCACGAAGAGTAAAGGTTTTGGCCAGAAAATCAGTTGCTTCTGGCTCTCGTGCAAGATTCTTGGAGGAAATTCTTAAAGCCAGAGAGGTTCATGTATCTGAATCTTCAAGTGAATCCTTCAAATCCGCTAATGAGGATGAAGCACCAGGTTCATCCAGTTCTGAGCAAGGTAATCTTGAAGTTGAATCTGAAGTTGCTACTACTGAAAACATATTTGTGTTGGTTGGGTCAAATGTTGATGTAGAAGTTCCAAATACGCAAAGAAAACTGGGAAAAAATCTTGAGAGAGAGGGAGAAAGAGGTTTTGTAAGTGGAAATGGGGAGGACGGTGCCACATTGTCTATTTGTGGCACCGCTCATGTGATTAATGAAGAAGGAGTCAACTATTTAGGCGGAAGTATTGCTGGGGAAGCAGCACCAGGTTTAGAGAGCCTACAAAAATCAACAAATGAATCTGGTTCATCTGTCGAGGAGACATTGGCTGGGATGCTGAGGAAGCTGGAGGAGTCCTACAATCCCAAGAGGAAAAGAACTTCAAAATCAAAGAAGTCTACTACCCCAAAGAAAAGAAAAATTTCAATAATTACTGATGTTTCTGCCCCAAAGGTTCGTGCTACAAGAAGTGTTGTTCGACAAGGAGAAGAGGAGTTAGAAAGGGCTATGAGAGAGAGCAAGAAAAAGAAAGCTGCCAAGGGAAAGGCAAAGTTGGGAGAGCCTATTGAGGCTGGTAATGTTGATGATGAGACGATGGACTTGGTCCATCATGAGGAGCAGCCAGCTCCAGTTGTGGTTGAGACACCCAAGCCCAAGAAGGCTAAGGCTTCTTCAAAGAAGTCAGCTTCTATGTCTGCCACACCCTCAATCACTGCTAAAAGGACCAGGTCCAAGGCCAAGAAAATGAATATTTTTGAAGAAGAAATAAAATGGAGTGGAGGAGAAGAGGAAATCTCTGGTGAGCAATCTGACAAACTCACCATGTTTGGCAAGCTTACTATTCTTAAAGGAAAGCTGGTGAGAGATCTGGAAGAATCAGGAATGATCTTTTTGTTGAATGCACTGGATGTGCAGGGATGGAAGGACTTGGTCCTTCACCTGGAAGGAAGGCTGGCAAGGAATGAACTGGTGGAGTTTATGACCAGTGCAAGTGTGAAGGATGGCAGGGTAACCTCCACAGTCAAGGGGATTCAGATCACATTTGATGCAAAGGAGCTGGGAGAGATTCTGAATATCCATGCTGAGGGCTAAGATGATTACACTAGGCAAAGATGGCCCAGTCTCGATGGAATGGCCTCAGCTCTCAACATCACTAGATTCTTTTGTGAAAATGAGAAGTAACTTGAGCCAAGGCTAGTGTTCAAAAATGAAATGAAGCCCCAGAACAAGCTACTCTTTGAATTTGTGATCAAGTTTCTGCTGCCACGACAAGAGCGTAGGCACATCGCCAGTTAATGGACTTAACACTTATGGAGTGCCTGTATAGGGGAAAGCTGATTAACTGGCCAGAGTTCATCATCCAGCACTTGGACATAGTTGTAAATGGAACCAAAGCACTCGTTATTCCTTATGGCTTTATTCTGACAGTTGTGCTTGCCCATTTTGAGGTTCATGTGAAGAAAGCTGAGATGGCTACTGCTAAGGATTATTTTGGGAAGAACACTTTGCTGACATGTGATTATATTGTCAATGTTCCTGAGGATGAACCTGGTTCATCTAGGAAGCAGCCAGTTAATAGCAAAGTCAGGTCATTGGTGCAGGAAGGAGAGATAAAGGATGCGGAGATCCTTCGATTGAATTCTCGCCTTCATGAGGTTGAAGCTGAGCGGGATGCTCTCAGATCTGAACTAGCCAAGGAGAAGGAGAAAAATGAAGGTGTTCTTCAACAAATGCTTTCTCTCCTTCAAGCAAAGACCCCAACCTCATCTGCCCCTTCCCAATCTTACGAGTTCCAGAGCTACAAAAACCCCTCTTTGCCCAGTTGTTCTGTTTCTATTTTTGTTATTTTTGCTCATGGTAGTGACTGCTTTAGTTTTTTTGTATGGTGCTTGAATTGCGTACTAATCAATGAATTATGTTGTTTTTGTTATTGACTTGTCTCAGTTTCATAGATAGCTTACATTTATTGGTTTCTTTTGATGATGAATCATGTTAGCACTTGCAGTTACCTCAATGGCCATGAGTAATTGTTAACAACTCTGGTAAGTTTATCATTTTGCAACTTCTCGATGATGCCAAAAGGGGGAAGATATGTGCGTGTTTTTCAAAATTTCAGAAGTTGTGATATTTATAACCTAATGAACCTGGTCTCTCCATGATAAATGCTTAAAATCATACAAAGTGTTTGAAGTTTATACAGGGTTGAGCACAGAGTTTGTCATCATCAAAAAGGGGGAATTTGTTGACCCAAGTCACTGCATGGTTTTGAAGATTGACAAATGCCTACCCAGTTGAACCAGGTCCATCAGGGCAAACATCTCGAACGAACCAATTGGCACAAGAACCGTACATGCACAGGAGATAAACGTGATCTGTGAATTATCCATGAACTAAGAGGTTGTCTCCTAATGCGAAAAGGTTGCAAATTGATAAGGGGTTAGAGTTCGAGTTCAGGAAGGACAGAAATAAAGGAAGGAAGTTGAGATAAACAAAAACTCTTCCACCAAGAAAGAGTTGCATTAGAACTAAACAAGAACATCTAACTTCTGGCGCTATATAATGTTGAAGTATTCCTACTGATGATTCATTCGCACAACGACAAAATTGAAGCAAGAACTGAAGGCAAAATTACCAGAGAAATTTTGCAAGCAGAATCCTTGTGCGATACAAAGGCTACTGACCAGCTAGAAGAACCAGTTCCATCTGTTTGTCTTTCGAGTCTAGTTGGTTGTAGTAGGTGATTTAATATTGTATCTTTCAACTTTATTAGAATCAATTGTAATAGGTACACATTGTTCAAGTTAGAGTTAACTTGAAGCTTGTCGCAATTAGCTAGAGGCTAGGTTGCTACAAAGGGAGTAGAGTTAGTCCTTAGGTTTACAAAAGAGTTTATTTTGTAAATGTTGTTTGGCTCAGAGTTGTAGTGAAGAGTTTGAGAAAATCTTACTAAGGAGTAGGTCGTGGTTTTTTCACCTTTTGAGCCAGGTGTTTTCCACGTAAAATTATCTGTGTTTTTATTTTACTGCATTTATTATTCCGCACTAGTAGAAGTTGGAACACCAAGAAGAATCATGCTCTTCTGTTGAGATAGCACTCGAAGAATTGGACACCACACAAATCACCCCCCTTCTTGTGTGGTATTGAAGTATAAAACATCAGAATATTTCTCTGTGACATTTTTCTTGATGGAGTTTAGATTTACAGGAGTGGGACACATGTAAATGTGTAAGTTTCTAGTTGTGAATTTCTTTAGTAGCTCTAGGCATGGACTTATGTGACCATGTGCTAGATATGGTATCATGAGTATGCTAATTGTGTTTTTCTTGCCCTCCATTGATGACTAGATTTATCCCTTTCTCTTTCTATTAATTTCTCTATGATGGATCTTATTACAAGTGTGGTGATAATCTATTTATAGTATTTTCTTACAGGAGGGGAGCTAGGATATGCGGTACGGGTTTGGCTACATCTAACCACTTTTCGTTAGATACTATTTGTATTAGAAAATATAAATATGTATAAATATTTAATTACAAACTCACTAACTAAGACGAGTTATATATTTCTTTGGTGAAAAATTCAGAACTCAAAAACTTTAAATTTTGGCTCCGCCTCTACTTACTTATCTTGGTTGTGAGCTAGTTGGTGTGGTAATATTATTGCATTCAGTGGCGGAGCCACCTTATAGAAAGGGGGTGTCAAATGACACCCTTTTGCGGAAAAAATACACTGTGTAGCTAGGTAAAATAATAAATTATATGTATATATACTATCCCTTAATTTCCTGATATGTTTACTTTTATATATTTTGATACCCCTTAACAAAAATTTCGGCTCTGCCACTGACTACATTGATATCTTGGTTAGGGAGCGGCCCTTCCTTGGACCCTGCGTGAATGCAAGATGCTTTGTGCCCCGAGCTATTAATCTCACCTGCCTAGTGATTCATAAAAAAGCCAAAGTGTTATACCAGCAACCTTGTGTGGGATTATAGTTTATTCTTGTTGTAGGGCCATCAGTGTTGTTTACAGTCACTTAAAGTCAATTTACCATTTAATGAGAAGGTTTTCCTTAATTGCTTAACTGTTTACCCTCAAATTCGGATAACTATTAAACTTATATTGTAATTTTAAGGATATGTGATTTCATCCAATACCAATTGACAAACAAGAAAATAAATAGATGAATTAGACAATAAAGTAAATCTAACCACTATGTAAGCGAAACCTTGACCTTGATTTGGGATATTCTCGAGGTGGAATAATAAGAACAATTAGTGATGAAGCAACTCTGATGAATAGTAAGTGAAACAACAAGAAATTAACAAGTGTATATATTTTTCTCAGTGAACAATTATCGTTACAAATGAAAAAAATTCCTCTTTATATAATAGAGGCGTCCTAAATAAGGTAAACTTCTAATTATAGTAGGAAATTATATTAACAGACTTGTTTTACCCTTTCTCCTTGCTTCAGCCGTGTAGTCCCATGGGATCGCGTTTGAGTAAAAGGGTGGCGTTTTTGAAATTGCCACTGGAATAGGTGTGTTCATCCTCATTCCCGTCGGAGTATATGTTATAGGCAGCCGAACTGCTACTTCGAGTGGCCGTACAAACCAACTTCGATCAGCACTGGGGCCCTTTATTTTGCGGGCGGTCTCGATTCAAACTCAAGTGGAATGGACATGTTTACCTCAGCATGCCCGGATGGCTGCATCTAAACCATAATTGGGTCGAGAGTAATTGCGGGCTTCTTCAGATCACCCTCTACAATAATCCCAATTGATCCCTCAGGATCCCAGTCATCATCTACTTCAATCATATGGACACCACCTTTATGGTCCGGCAGCGGATTATTGCGAACATTAGGAGCAGGGTCCTTGGCTACAATGATCTTGTTTTCTATGAGGGTTTATATCTTGTCTTTCAAGGAACAACATTCCCCGATGGTGTGTTCCTTCATGCCAAAGTGGTAGGCACATGATTTTTTTGGGTTGATCCACTGAGAAGGGTTCTCAGGGGTGGCAGCAGGAATGGGTGTGACGTAGCCGGCGACTTTGAGTCTTTCATATAGTTGATCAATGGGCTCAAATATGGGCTCGGCTATGGAAGTATACTATTTTGGAGGGCGACGGTCGAAGTTAGGGCGAGGTCTTGGGAAGTTTGGCGAGTAGGTGGTGATTGGTAGTGAGAAGGTTGGGAATTGTAGGCGTTGTAAACGGGGGCTGGTTAGGAGTATCTGGGCGAGGTATGCTGATATATGGGTGGTGGAGCTTGATATGTGGGTGAGGGTTCTTGGTATTGAGGTGAAGGTGTTTGGTAACTTGGAGCTGGTTGGTATGTGAAAGAGGGTGTTGGATATACTTGGTATTTGGGTGGGACTTGGCTTGTTGTGCAACCATCACGGATCCCACATCCTTCTTTCTGGATACACCACCAGACTGTAGAGCTTTATTAGTAGCCTGTAAAGCTTCAAAGTTGTAACCATACCTCTTTTGATGCCTTCTTCAATTCGCTCTCCCAACTTGATGATGTTAGAGAACTTGTGACCTTCGACCGTCATCAGCCGTTCGTAATATAGAGGATCCTGAGCTCGTACAAAGAACTTCTTCGTCTGTCCCTCTTCTAAGGCTAGCCTAACCTTGGCAGCTTCTGACCTCCAACGAGCAACATACTCGCGAAAGGTTTCCGTTGGATTCTTTTTCAAATTCTGGATGTAGAATATATCCAGAGCATTCTCCGTGTGGAACTTGAATCGATCCATGAAGTCTGTTGTCATGCTCACCCAATTAGTCCATTTCTTTGGATCCTGGCCGATGTACCAGGACATTGCATCTCCTTTCAAACTCCTCATGAAGAGTTTCATGTGAATTCTTTCATCTTTTCCCACGCCAACCAATTTGTCGCAATAAGTTCTCAAATGGACTCTCGGATCACCAGTACCATCGAACATCTCGAACTTAGGAGGTTTGTACCCCTCGGGCAGTTCGACATCAGGCTGTATGCAAAGATTTTCATAGTTCAGCCCCTCAATCCCTCTAACTCCTTCGATGCCCTGAACTCAATTGGTCAACTTCTTAAGTTCCTCGGCCAAATTCCTGATGAGCCTATCCTTCTCGTCAGACTCAGGGGTATGTGGTGTGGAATGATCCACGATTTCCACATAAATGGGATTATTGTAGACCTGGAAGTGGTCTTTCGTGTGTTCCTGGAGAGGTGGAGTGTTATGGTGACAGGCATTGCATTGTGCTGGCGGGACTTGGTCTTTGGGGTGATTCGGTTGTTTAGGGGTGTTTTGTGGTAAAATGGGGTTTGGAGCATTTGGGAAGTGGGCATCCGGGACATTGAGGGAAATTGATAGGTGAGCCAAATTCTTGACTTGGTCAAGTTCCTCTTGGAACTTCAGCAGCTTCTTCTCCAGTAGAGACATACCCTCTTGCAGAATCTGAATACCCCGACCATCAGCGATCTAAACCTGTTCATCCCTGTTGTCTTTTCTGACGTCGCTTGCCTCTTCCATCTTAGTTTTACCCTTGATTTTTCCTTTCGGAGGACTAAAAGGAGGAGTAGGAGGAGGGCTCTTTGATCTTGTGCGGTAGGTGGATGATGCCAGAATGCACGAACCAACCTTTGGGGAGGGGAATAATAAATAAACAAAAAAAAAAAGAAAAAGTAATGAAGTTAGTGAGGATCATAAAAGAAATATTGCAGTATTTAAACACATAAGGCGGAAATATAAAGCGTGTCCTAAGTTGGGGACCACTTTGTGCCCGAGGTAGGCCTAGCGACAAATTGATTTGGAGAATTTAAGATGCTAAATGCCTCATTTTGTTGATAATAAAATACAAATCCAACACGACTCTAAGAATGCGAAAAATATAAAATGTCACTAATGGCCAGGGGCCTTATTACATCAGAAGGAAAAGTAAAGACAATCCTAACTACTTGGTCCTAGAAGGACCTTCCCTAGACTCGGCATCTCTGCTCGCCTTGATCAGCGTCCCCACCTTGCGGAGTCCCATCAGCAAGTAGGTCCTGGCTAGAATTCCTCCTTCGGTTCCTCGGTCTTCTGACAGGTCTCGATCGTCCTAATGAACTTCTCCTCTAAATCGACTATGCCTCGATCCAAGTGTGACAGCCTCTGGGTGGAGGTGATGGCCATGTCTTTCCATTCCTCTATCAGCTTCTTGTTGGCCTCGTGTATTTTGTGATGATCTTCTTCACAATCACGGAGCCTCTTGATGACTGTTTTGTCAATGGAGTGAAGATTCTCCCACCAGTTTAGTAGTTTGGGGTGGATATTAGTGACTATGCCGAATCTGGGGACCTCGTGACTCATTGCTGCAAAACAAACAAGTTAGGCCCTTACCCCCACCAGACTCGACTATTTAACATCAATAATTAGCATGACCATTTAATTCTCCAAATAAATGCACAGAACGTGAAGGCGTCCATTTGGGTTCCAGGGAAACCCAATGGACTTTTGACAAGGCTATCTTAAAGGCTGTTGTGCGGATAACACGTTAACCTGGCTAGGTTTGACCATGATGCATGCAACATACAATCGAGTAAGGTTTCTATGGGGTTTTAGACTGGTACCCTTGAGCGGACAACTCAAGGGGAAAGGCACGGAACTTCGACTTCACCGCTGATCGACTAGTTTTACCGCAAATACGCCTTTCCGAATTTAGGGGTAGTAATATTGGAATAGCGCAACCACTCATTGTAAGCGTTGCTAAAGAATTTTGTTTGGCACGAGTGGAATATGAATGCGGAGCATGATATGCAATAAATAACATTTAAAAAAGTAGCATGTATTTTCACATTAGAAAGCGGTAAAGAAAGGATAGGACAACTATAATTGAAAGCAGTTACAAAGAAAACATAAAGATACGTCAGTTATGTTCAGGAAAAATAAATACTTGCGAAATTAAACAGTTAACAACATATAACGGGAATAGGAAATGGTATAAACATTTAAACAGAAATTGAAAGGTCCAAATTCACAAGACAACCTGTAATGGTGTAAGCCTAGGGAATATCACCAGCAGAGTCGCCATGCTGTCGCGCCCCCCTTTTTCCTCGCACGAGTCAGGTGCGGAGAGATCGGGTTCATGACATTCTAGACAACTCCTTAAAGGAAGAGGATTAAGGAAGAGTCGCCACCTAACGATTTTGTGGTGCGTTAAGGCACCTAGAGTAGATAACTCATGAACTAGTTTGCATTACCAGAGATTGGGTAAGGGCTTGAAGTTATCCTAAGGGGAAGGTGTTAGGCACCCCTCAAGATCCACAACTGTGGGTCCCAGCCAAGTAGTTTTGTGAATTTGGATAGTAAACAAATAGCAAGTAAGGTTCATATAAGAGGGGATTTCAAACAAGTATGAAAATCATTAAAGGGTTTTCGGGAAAACATCAGAGTAAAACATTTGAAAATAATTGTCCTAAGTTTAAAATAATACAGATCACATCAATGCAATACTCGGTAATCACTCCTCAAAGAGGGGCTACACGTGGTATTAGCGCACCGGTCATCATATCTGTATTCTACCCTTCCCACCCCATAGAAGTTATTTAAAGAAGCGCGTGCTGGTCACGAAAGCTTATTGCGTGCTATTGCCCGTCCAACCTATCAGTCTCGGAGGGTATTTGGGACTAATACTCCTACAAGGTGAGTACTAGGTTGAACCCCTACGTTTAAAGGATAAAATTCTAAGCGACATATAAAACACTTAGGACTACAAGTATGGAAGCACACAAAGGGCAGATAAGAGGCTCACAGATCCCTCCTCAAGTAAACACATAAATAACACGTCTCAAACACAACAAAGGTATCAAAATCATAACTTAAAGCAGGATATTTGAGTGGAAAACAGTAGGTTTTGGGTTTCTTGAAACTCAGTAATAAAACAGGAAGTTTAAAAAGACAGAATAGTTTTGAGAAGAAGGATTGATTGGAAATCCAGTAATTTAAAGACAGTAGCAGGATTAAACAGTGATGAAGTTTTCAGTAAGAAAAATGGATGAATAACTTTTAGAAAATCAGTAATCAGAAGTAAAGCGAGATTTTAAATAAAGCAGAGTAATTTCCAACAGGAGTGATTTACTTTGAAATAAAGCAAGAACCAGTAGTTTAAAGGAGTTTTAGTAAAAGGAGAATGAATGCACAATTTCAAGAACCAGTAATTTAAAAATAGAGCAAGGATTTAGGAAAAATAGAATGATTAGCATGAATTTCAGGAAAGGAGAATCGTTTTGAAAATTGATCAGTTGCAGGAGTAAAAGTAGTGACAAACATCAAGGTTCTAAGGTTTTCAAAAGAGCCTAATTAATTTTAAAGACCACTTTTAATACAGACAAGACATAAAACAATTGATTTTAGTTTTAATCAGTATTAGGCCTAAGGTTTGCCTAGGCGTCCGTATATATACTGATTACGCACACGTTGATTAAGAGTCCTGAAGCATGATTTCTAGATGCGAATGCATAAGCAGTATCATTACGACATATTTATTATAGTTATTAGCTATGAACATGATTTCTAAAGTAAATAAGAGTATATTGGAGATGCTGAAGTAACCAACCTAAACATGGTTTCTAATGCATGGTATGCATGTCCTAAGCATGATACTATTGCACACATAGGTAGCATAAATCCTATGATCATGATTTCTACCCATAACTATATTAAACATGCATAGTCCCCTCCCATATTCACTATCTTGCCCCATGCATTCGTTTACAGATTATTACAGGCCAAATAAAGGAATTACATAACTGAGAGGAAAATAAGAAGCTACTTCTATAGAGAGCCTTCAATCAGGCCCATATCTCCCAACCTCAATCCTTTCGAGTTTCGCAGCCTTACATGGTCTGGGTGCGGAAAAGCTCCCTAGGGCCTTCGTGGGGTCCCTGGCAATACCAGCACCCATATATAATTACCTAAGTTGAACAAGTGCAGTGTGGAATTACCAACCTCAGTGCATCAAAGTTTAGAAGGAACTCATGGGTTCCCTAAGCAAGGTTTACACTGAGAGGGTGGAACCTAGATCTCTAGGAGTAATGTGAAGTGCCAGAAGTGATATTGAAAAGAAAAGAAAGAGTTTTGAAAGAGATTTATTTGAAACATTTCATAAACCAGAGAGTTTTCTTGATAAAAAACTGTTTGGAAAAGAGAGTGATAACAATCTAGAATATCCTAAAAAAGTGCACACACAGAATCACACAAGTTCAACTACTACAAGCAAGGGGCAGTGGGAGTGGGGACATGTATAACATATAACTATAAACAACCCAGTAGGGGTATTGGAATGGTTTAGACATGTTCAGAGATTGTTTGCCCTGACATAGCCACTAACCAGACATAAGGAGTCACATAGAGAGGGTCAAGGGATTGGTGGTACAACACAATCATGAAAATAGCTAATAGATATGCCCAAAACACACAGGACAAGAGAGATAATAGCATGCTGAGGATGTATTCTAGTTGCAAGTTTCACAGAAGAACCATAAGTAAAAACAGACTAAGAACAATAAGAACTGAAACAAGTAGATAATCATGTTGTTGATGAAGCTTTAAATTTAAAATAAGGCATACCAGTGAAGAGGAAAACAAACAGAATGAGAGAGAGCAAGACAAGAGAACAATGGTTAGCCTTGGCTTATAGCCGGCTAACAGTAACCAAGAGCAAGAAAGAGTAGTAGAGCAGAGAACTTTTTGTAAGAAAGAGAGAGTTCTAACACAAGTCAGTGTGTGTAAGAGAAAGCTTAGAACGGTGTATTGTTCGTGTCCTGTTTAATGAAAGAGCATGGGTACTTATAGTTGAAAAGCAAGTAGTAGAATAAGGCAGAAATCACAACATAGTTAATTAAGGAGCCCGGAATCAATTAATCAGGAAATTAAGGCAAGTACTTCCTTAGGTTAAGGGAATTAATTCAAACGGTAAGAATCAATAATATATAAGGCAAGAAGAATCAGTACATGCTCAATAAGGAAGGAATCAATTTAGTTCAGTAATTATAACAACTCATAATCAATAAAGTAAAAATCAGAAGTCTTCCCTTAATTAAAGGAGTCATTTCAAACGATAGAGATGAGGCAGCAAAATAAGGAAAGAATTCACATGGCAGGAGTACAACAATGAAGGAGACAATTTGAACATGGCAAGCACAGAGTAAGTAATTGGGACTAGGTTCAGAAGTTTTAATTAAGGAAACAATGTCAAGAATCAGTAAACATTGTAATCGACCACACAATAAGGAAGGAAATAATTCAGAGGTTGGAAATCAGTAAAGGGGTATCAATCACAAGATATTAGGATCCTAAATTAATACCAATTCAGGAAAAGCCTTATGTATTTAAGGAAATATTGGGAATCAACATGGTATTACTCATAGTCATTCAGGGATTCAAAAAACGTCAAAATAAGCACTGATTTGAACGGGATAAACACACATTAGGCAAGAAGTAATGGAATCAAAGACCAACAACATAGCAAATTAATAATCATAAATAATCAGGGATTACACATGGGAAACAAACATACATACAACTCGGAGGAACAAATCAGTACAGACATACTCAGGGTTAGAATATAGTGTTAAAGTTTTAACATAATAAATCCTGATTAAAAGTGATAAAAACATTTAAGCACATGAGAAAAATCACTTGAACTTTGAGAAATTGTTTAAAGAAAAGTTTCAGAAACCCTAAGTGAAAACTTGTTTAAAAATGGAAAACCTTTGAGAAAAGTGCAACAATACTAGTAATAAGCCTGAATATAGTGTACATCTAAGAAAATAGGAAGCTTCACATATTAGCGTTTTCCAGAAAACCTCAGAGAAGATAAAAAGAACCTCCGACAGCATTAATTTGGGCCTCAGAGGTCGTAACCTTTCTCGAAGTCAAGATTTTGAAGGCTTGAAGTGCACAGGGGATACCAGGGGTGTGAGCAGATGAGTTCTTGCCCTCCGAGGGCCTTAGGGATGACATTACCGGTCACAAGAGAGCCATGAGAGACAAGGGGATGAGGGCTTCAAGGTCTCCGACAAGGGGATGGCCGGAGAAGACAGAGAGTTCATCGGAACATGAAGAGACAGAAGTCTCTCGAAGAGACTAGAGAGAGAGAGGTGAGTAGAGAGATGAAGAGTCTCGAAGGGAATGAGACTGGAGAGGTCGGGTTAGTTGAGTTAATTTAGGAAATTAAATTCTGGGTCGTTGATATATTTTGATCAACGGCTCAGACAATTTAAGGGGTTGGGCCGGGTAGAGTTTTAGGATTTGGGCTAGGTAGTTAGGCTGGTTATGATCAGGTGGGTTGGGGTTAAATGTTGGCTAAAATTTTAATAAAAATAGACTAAATGTTAAATACCCAATTAAATAGGATAATTAATTAAAATAACTAGTAATTGTGTAAAATGGAATTAATATTAAATAAATAAAATTGAGATGATTAACTAGTATAAAAATATAAAAATGATCAATTATAGATTTTAAAACGATACAAGTGTACACTTGTGCTATTATTGCAAAAATTGTTAAAATTAGCTAAATAATGCCAATATTAGCTAATTTGGGAAATAATCAAATCCTCATGGGGTAAAAATAGGATTAAAAAAGAGATGTTGAGTTGGAAAACATTTTGAAATTACTCATAATACGATTTGTGAATAATTATTGAATAAAAATATCAGATAAAATGGGAAAACAAATTTGATAAAAATATGAAAAATTCATGGAAAAATGACAATCATTATAAAAGTGATTTTGAATGTATATATGCAAATTTAAAAAAATAATTTTGAGGAAAAAATGGGTATCAACATCGGGTAGCCCCGATTTCTACTATATACAGATAGTCCCCTCGTTTCTTAGAGTTAAATGATAAGAAACGACTTGAGCCTCAATTTTTTGGAGAACTCGATAGTGATGTCATCCTTGTGACATAAGCAACGGAAGTGACCAAAACGTCCCCTCGATACAGTTCCCTAAACCATTAATGCTTGTTAGTGGACGGCCGGCCACTAGCACTACCGAACCAACGTCGAAACCCTATAAATAGAGACTCTCTCGTTGAATCAAACTTTTACTTTTACCTTCATCAAATTCTCTAAGTCCCTCAAGCTCTCTTCATCTATTCTCTTTCACCACGTGTTGAGCCAACTTTGTTAGTATCAAAATACCAAGTTTCACCTCTTTCCGCTTCTTTCTACCTGAATCAATGGCGAAAACCTCCAAAACCGTCCCACAAAAGGAGAAAGCTTCTTCATCTTCTTCCCACAAGTACCTTCTTGAACTTGTCATAGGACATATCGGTGTCTCCTGGTCCCAAACACACTGCTATCGGTCCATCGAACATCCTTCTGTATAATGTTCCATCTTCAGCCAGCACGAACCGATAAACTTTTGTTCGTAGAGCCCTTGATTCTTTAGATTTCGATTGGAGCTTTCCGATTTCAAGTACTCGACATATTTGTTCCTTCAATCACAAGTTAATCTTGTGGAGTTTATCCCAGCGTGACCTTCTTCGATCACAGATCTCGAGAGCTGAACGACAGTCCCTGAGTTGATTTCATCGTCCTCGACTGATGATCCCAAATTTTCAAGAGCATCGGCTTCACTGTTCTGGTGTCGAGGAACATACTGCAAAGTCCATTCTTTAAAACGGTGTAAAGTCACCTGCAACTTGTCCAAGTACCTTTGCATTCTATTCTCTCGAACCTCAAAGGTTTTGTTTACTACCATTAGAGAGCTGCACTTGGATTCAACGACTTCCGCTCCCAAGCTTTTAGTTAGTTCGAGACCTGCAATCATGGCCTCATATTCAGCCTCATTGTAGTCAGCTTAGAAGTTTTGATGAATTGTCTAATAGTATTTCCTGTGGGCAGCTTCAAAATGATGCCTAGCCCAGACCCCTTCACATTCGAAGCGCCGTCTATAAAAAGGGTCCACACCCCCGATGATGTACCCGATTTCAATGGAAGTTCCTTTTTAACTTCGGATACGAGGATAGGCATGAAATCCACCATGAATTCTGCTAAAATTTGAGACTTGATGGTCGTTCGGGGTTGATATTCGATATCGTACCCACTGAGTTCAACGGCCCATTTGGCCACTCGGCCAAAAGTTCGGGCTTATGTAAAACATTACGAAGAGAGTAAGTGGTTAATACACATATAGGGTGACATTGAAAATACTGTTTTAGTTTCCTAGAGGTGCTTATCAGTGCAATTTCCACTTTCTCTAAGTGTGGATATCTAGTTTCTTCTTCTCCTAGAGTTCGACTTACATAATAAACAGGAAATTGCGTACCTTGCTCTTCTCGAACCAGGACACCACTTACCACGATCTCTGAGGCTGCCAAGTATATGTAGAATTTTTCATCTGCCTTTGGAGTATGAAGAAACAGTGGGCTCGAGAGGTATCGCTTCAATTCCTCTATTGACTGATGGCATTTCGAGGTCCAGGCGAAATTGTTCATCTTTTTGAGTAGAGAGAAGAATCTATGACTCCGATCTGACGATCTCGAGATGAATCGACCTAAGGCAGCTATCCGACTTGTCAGCCTTTGTACAGCTTTAATGCTGTCTACGATAGTGATGTCTTCGTTAACCTTGATTTTATCGGGGTTGATCTCGATTCCCCGATTCGACACCATGAAGCCACGAAACTTGCCTGAACCGACCCCGAAAGCACATTTCTCGGGGTTGAGCTTCATGTTGTATTTTTTATGTATCTTGAATATTTCCTGCAAATGTGTCAAATGTCCCTCTACGCGTAGGGATTTAACTAGCATATCATCAATATAAACTTCCATTAACTTACCTATTTGTTCTTCGAACATTTTATTTACTAGGCGTTGGTAAGTAGCTCCTGTGTTTTTCAGCCTGAAGGGCATTACATTATAATAATATGTTCCATACTTGGTGATAAATAAGTTCTTTTCTTGGTCTTCCTGGTTCATTTGAATTTTGTTATACCCAAAATAGGCATCGAGAAAACTAATGATCTCATGGCCGGCCATGGCGTCGATCATTCGATCGATTTTAGGGAATGGAAAAGAGTCTTTGGGCATGCTTTGTTGAAATCCTTATAATCTACATACATCCTGAGTTTGTTCCCGTTTTTAGGAACTACGACTATATTGGCTAACCATTCAGGATATTTCACCTCCCGAATGGACCCTATTTTGAGAAGTTTAGTTACCTCGTCCTTTATGAATGCATGCTTTACCTCGGACTGGGGCCTTCTCATTTGCTTCACCTGCTTGAACTTTAGGTCCAAGCTCAGCCGATGTGTTGTTATCTCTAGTGGGATCCCTTCCATGTCTAAGTGGGACCAAGCAAAACAATCTATGTTATCGATAAGAAATTTAATAAGCTTTTTTATGAGTTCAGGGTCAACCCCGTCCCCAGGTATACTTTTCGCTCGGGCAGATACTCGATCAATATAACATGTCCAGCTCTTCGATCGTTGATTTGGTAGCGTCGAATTATTTGGGAGCAATGAAAGCTCGAGGGATCAAAAATCTTCATCTTTCGCTCCCTCTATTTCCTGATTCCCCGATTTAGTCGAGGCTAGTGGCTGTGATTGCTATTTGGCTTCCTGTTTACCTTTGATGTTCAATCCTTTCGATCTTAAATACGTTGATATCGGTATTACCTCATCGATAGGAACATTTCGTTTTCATCATGCTGCTTCCAGTACACTATTTTTACCCCGTCCGACGTCGGGAATTTCATCATTTGGTGTAGAGTCGAAGGGACTGCCATCATGTTGTGGATCCAAGGCCTCCCGAGCAAGGAGTTGTATCTCATGTCGCCCTCGATTAAGTGAAACTTTGTATCTTGGATAGTTCTGGCCACGTTCACCGGTAGGATAATCTCTCCTTTAGTTGTTTCACTAGCCATATGGAAATCGTTCAAGACCCGAGCTACGGGCATGATCTGATCTTGTAGGCCGAGCTGCTCCACGACCCTTGATCGGATGATATTTACCAAGATACCTGGATCCACTAAAACACACTTAACTTGAACTTTATTTAACAAGATAGAAATTACCAGAGCATCGTTGTGAGGATGAGAGATCTCTTCTGCCTCCTCGCTGTTGAATGACATGGTTCCTTCTAGCACTTAATCTCGGGTCCATTTCTCCCTAGTAATTGATACCTTAGTGCGTTTGAACACATGCCCTTGTGGAATATCGGCCCCTCCGATGATCATATGAATTACATGTTGCGGCTCCTCCTGTTCATTTTTCCTGTTGGCGTCCCTTTCCCTGAAATGATTCTTAGCTCAATCACTTAGGAATTCTCGAAGGTGGTCCTCATTGAATAAACATGCTACCTACTCTATTAATTATCTGCAATCCTCGGTCCAGTGACCATGCGTGCCATGATATTACACATCAAATTGGGGTTTCGTTGGGAACAATCAGTCTGCATGGGCATAGTCCATCTGGCATCTTTGATTCTTCCAATTGCTGATACAATGCCTGATGCATCGATACTAAAATTATATTCAGACAACCGAGGTGCCTCTGTAGGATCGGCATACTTGTTAAAACCATTTTTACTAATAAGTCCCTGAGAATTCTTCCCTCGATCACTTCTTCGATCATTCCTGGCGGAATTGCATCCCGGGCCACTGTTCCTGCGATCTGCTATGTATGGCTGATATCAATCTTTGTTCGATTGAGGATCCCGATCGACGTCCCTATAATTTTTAGATGTGGACCTGTTCGGATACACTAAACCAGAAGGAGCTCCTAGTTGTTCGTCTTCTACCCTAATTTTTGATTAGTACCGAATATGTACATCAGATCAAGTTATCGCTGGGTATTCGATCAAATTTTGCTTCAGCTGACGCGATGCTATCGAACTCGTTCATTTAAACCCTGGGTGAAAGCTTGAACGGACAAATCATCTATGACCGGAGGAAACTCCATGCTTTCCATTTGAAATCGGGATACGAACTCCCTGAGCATTTCATTATCCTTCTGTTTTACTTTGAGAAGGTCCGATTTCTTTATCGCAACCTTTATGGCCCCAGCATGTGCCTTTACGAAAGATTCTGTTAACATGGCGTATGAATCAATGGAATTAGGCGGTAGATTGTGGTACCAAATCATTGCTCCCTTCAATAGGGTCTCCCTGAACTTTTTCAATAAAACAAATTCGATCTCCTCATTTTCCAAATCGTTACCCTTGATGGCGCTGGTATAGGAGGTGACATGCTCATTTGGATCGATAGTCCCATTTTATTTAAGTATATCTGGCATACGACTTCTTCGGAAAGGTTTCGACTTCTTCTGTACAAATTTCTTCGAATCCTTGCCTTTCAAGATTGGTGGTGCCCCCGGTATCTGATCGACTCGGGAGTTCTATGTTTCCACTTTTTAATCATTAGATTTGATTTTCTTCTCTCCTGACTCAATTCTTTTGGTGAGTTCCTCCAGCATTTTTATTATTGGAGGATCGGTTCCCGATTCGTTACCATTCAACCTCTCTAGCACCGGTTCGGTACGGCGAGTGGCTTCTGGCTCAACCCCACTCGGAGTTCTGTGTTGGTTTTGTAGCTAAGCAATATCGACTTGCTGAGCCTGTAGCATCTCAAATATCACTCGGATACTGACTCCTCCGTCTTATCTGCCATGTGTACCTCGGCCATCAGATCGACCTTCTCTGCATATACTCTCTTCGGGGTCTACACCTAGGTCCATATTTAAAGAAACGTGCAAACTGACATCGATTGGGTTGGCAACCGCTGCTCCCCCGAGATTAGCCTGTGGCAACTCGACTCCTGGAGCGATTACATTGTCATTTTTCCCGTGAAACCCGAGGCCATTGTCAGCATGTTTGGGTGCGCTTTGTGAGTTTGACATGTTTTAACCTGAAAGCAAAGATACTTGACAAAAACAAGCGTAAAATAGTGTGTGTTATCAGAATCAACACTGAACAATCACTATAATCATTAGCCCCACGGTGGGCGCCAAACTGTTTACCCTCGAATTCGGATAACAATTAAACTTATATGTGGTTTTAAGGATATGTGATTTCATCCAATACCAATTGACAAACAAGAAAATAAATAAATGCATTAGACAATAAAGTAAATCGAACCAGTATGTAAGCGAAACCTTGACCACGATTTGGGATAGTCTCGAGGTGGAATAATAAGAACAGTTAGTGATGAAGCAACTCTGATAAACAGTAAGTGAAATAACAAGAAAGTAACGAGTGTATATATTTTTCTTAGTGAAGAATGATCGTTACAAATGAATAGAATTCCTCTATTTATATAATAGAGGAGTCCTCAATAAGTTACACTTCTAATTATAATAGGACATTATATTAACATATGATTAACCGCCGCAGATTGATCCGTTTCGAGATTCATGCCACGATTCTCGACCAATCGCAGATATATCGCTATTTTCCATTATCAAGCTGTACCGATGTTACTTCGGAGTCTGTCTCTTTCTGGCCTCGATTATTGATATCGACCTTGGTCTAAAAAGAGGCTTCGATTTCAGACTCGATGTGCTAGCTCTTTCGACCAAAGAGTGAAATCGGGTAGCCCCGATTTCTACCGTGTACATTAACTTTTGCCGTTACTAACGTACGTGCCCTTACATAAATGACATAGTTTGTTGCTTGCCATACTTGGTACAAAATGTAAAATTTGGTGCTAAAGTAATTTTCATATTTATACAGATTTTACAACCGGTTGAATTGGAAAAGATATCATAGTAGTAATGTAGATTAACTTGTTTTGTCAATAGCCAGCATGATGATTTACCTTACACGAGAACAAATATTCTTTTATATTTGAAATAAATCATGTTCTTTCTTCAAAAAAGAAATTTTACTTGTGAAAAAAATCGATATAGTTAAATTATAATGCTTTGAATTGTTTTAAGGTGTAATGAAAATGGCATATCGGACTAATATGAGTTTCATTTTTAAGAGAAACGACAATTGGAGACAATCAAGATAGCAGTCATCTTATTGTCTAGCCTTAAACAGGTTATCTTTTAGGGTGTGTTTGATATAACTGAAATTATTTTTCGAAAAATATTTTTTAATTTTTTAATATTTGGTTGGTTTAAATATTTTAGAAAATATTTTCCTTATGAACTCACTTTCCTCCAATTGGAGGAAAATATTTTCCTTATCAAGAGAAAAGAAAACATTTTCTAAAACTCCTTCTCAACCTTCTCCACCCTATTTTCTATCCCAACATTCACCCACCTAACCCCACCACCTCTCTCCAAAAAAGCTTTTTTTCTTCCAAATTTCAGTTTTTTTCCGTCACCACCTCCCTACTACCCCCTCCCACAAAAAAAGTTTTATTTTTTCTTCTTTTTGTAATTTTTAAATTTCTATTTTTTCTTTTTTCTGCACCATCCTCCACCCAATCCACCCCTCTGCCCTCTCCCCCGCCTCGCACAAAAAATAGTTTATTTTTACTTTTTGTTTGGTAATTTCAAATTTCTGTTTTTTGTTTTTCTGCACCCCTCCTCTCCCTCCTCCCGGAGAAACAAATACTCCCTCTATTCCAGTTTATGTGAACCTATTTTCTTATTGGTCCGTTCTAAAAAGAATGACTCATTTCTAAATTTGGTAACAATTTAGCTTAAACATACATATCTACCTTTAATGAGAAGTTTTTATAACCACACAAATACTCCGGGCCCTTTTCTGACTTGTATAGGACCACAAATTCCAAAAGTCTTCAACTTTTTCTTAAACTTCGTGCCCAGTCAAACAGGTTCAAATAAATTTGAACGGAGGGAGTACTTTTTTTTATATGTTTTCAATTTTAGTTTTTTCATCTTTCGGTTTAAAGGTTCAAAATTTTACAAGTTTCAAAGTTTATGAGTTCTGAGCTTTATGTGTTTGGAAGTTTACGGGTTCGAAATTTCGCGGTTACGAAAGTTTAGCGGTACAAAAATTTATGAAATTTGTAGGTTCGGAAGGTTGTTGGTTCGAAAGTATACGGCTTTATATTTATCGTATCTAAATTATTTATAAATACTCTTGAGAAGTTATTTTTCTTAATTTACATATAAACACCGGAAAAAGAATAAGATTACTACTTATTTTCCAAGAAAATATTTCACGAAAAATATTTTCCGTTATATCAAACATACCCTTAGGTATGCCATTTTTATCCATTAAGTGTATGTAGAAGTTGTGAAATAGGAAATGTCATTTGACAGGTCCATTGCCCAAGTGTTTCGAGCTGGATTAGTTAGTTTTTAGCTATACATAAATTATACTTTGATTATATATGACAATCCACATATTATACATGAAAATTATATTTATACTCAGTTGACTGTTGAGGTTCGCCTCATCACGTTGCACGCGGAATAGATCTGATACAATATATAATAGCTCAGTCCACGAGTGACACTGTCTGTTTTGGGCCTAAGCTCTCACGAGTTGAAAACACATTACATACAGTGTCTCTCTAGCATTTTGTCAATGTGAGAATTGCCTGAATGTCACATATTGCCCTCTTTATGTTTCTGCCAACTTAATGTCCCCATTTAGCATGAGTGGACACAATGATTAGCAATTCCATTCGTCTCTTGCCTAACCTTGTGAGAAGAAATTTACCCCATAGGTGTTTTAAATCACTGTTTGCTTCTAGTTGTGGGTGCCATGTACGCACGAAGTGACGAGAGTCCGAGTGTAGCTAAAAATCATACTTATGTCCGGATAGTTTTAGGACCCGATCATGAAATTACTTGAATTGTTTGCACTCTACTGGTTAATTTAAATGCTTAAATTATATTGAGACTTGATAAAAGATTAGTAAAGACCGATCTTACTTACTTTAAGTTTTTGCGAGTTACTTGACCGTTGTTAGAAATTGTGCCTCTTGTGTGTATTAGTCTTGTGATAACCATTAAATCGAATGTGCGTAGAGTATTCTCTCTTCTTGTGGAACGGGTCGAACACCTCGGCCAGAGGTGTAACGACCCAACTGGTCGTTTTGAGAATATAAGCTCCATTCGGTGGCATAAGGTGTTGAACAGCTTCACATTGTGTATATCGACCTGCATGCGTGGTTAGATTCAGTTACCGGATGATTCAGAGTAGAATTGGAAGAAGGATTCTAGTTTTGGAAGTTTAAGCGGTGAAATTTGACTGGAATTTGTCTTTTTTGTAAACGGCTCTGGAATAAGTTTTAGATAATGTTAACAACTTTGTATGGAGATATTGATCTTAGGCGTGCGTTCGAAGTTTGGATTTGGGGGTTTGTAGGGTAACTTAATACATTTCGGCGAAAGTTGAAGTTTGAAAAAATGGAAACGTTTGACCGATAGTTGACTTTGTATGTCAATTAGGACTTGTTTGCAAAATTTGGCATCATTTTGGGTTGAATTGATAGGTTTCGGCACGAGTTTTAGAAGTTGGAAGATTTGAAAGTTCTTGAGCTCGATTCCTGGTGCGATTCGTAGTTTCGTCGTTGTCTGATGTGATTTGAGACACCAAGCGAGATAGAGTTAGGTTGTAGAACTCGTTTATGTGTTTAGCCGGGGTCCCGGGGGCCTCAGGTGTGTTTCGGGTGGGCTACAGGTCATTTTTCCCTATCTTTGAATTGCTAGTTCTGGTGTCTGATGTTCTTCATCGCGATCGCAGTGCTCCTTTCACGATCGCGATGCGTCTCTGCTGATCGCCTCAATTTCCTTCTGCGTGTTCGCGTAATAGTTCTTGCGATCGTGTATCTCTGTACTTTTCCCTCTTCGCGTTCACCTCTTCTGTTCCGCGTTCGCTTAGTAGAAAGTAGGCCTTGAGCACTGGTACTCGTTACTCTTCACGTTCGCATGACCTTCTTTGCGATCACAGAAGCCCGTCTATCCCTTGTACGCGATCACATAAGCCCTTTCGCGACCGCGTAGCATATTTTGGGCCAGTAGCTATTTACTTCTACGTGATCGCATCACTTCTCTCGTGATCGCATCACTTCTCTCGCAATCGCGGTGAACAAATACCTGGCCAGGCAGAATATATTCTCTTGACTGGTAGAGCTCAGTTTTGGACGATTCTTGGTAGGTTTTTCTAGCAATGATTGGGTAAGTGTTCTTCACTTAGAATTACATATATTCCATGATTTAATCTTTGTTTTTATCATTTAAATTGTGTTTTTAGTTGGGGAAGTTGTTGGTTGTTGAAGAAAATTTCTAAAATGAAAAATCATGATTTGAGGGATGAAATGGTATCGGAATTTGGAAATTTGTGTATGGTTGAACTCTTATTGGAATAGGTGTTCGGGTTTTGTAAAAATTGTTGGGTTCCGAGGTACGGGCCCGGGGGGCCGAGTTTTGGGTCGATTTTTTTTTATTTTGTTAAAGATTTAGAATTTATGATCTGGAATAGTTTCTTATGTGTTTTATTTATATTTTGAAATCATTTTGGTTAGATTGAGCCGTCCGGAGGTCTTTTCACCCGAGAAAATCAATTTTAGAGTACTAGTTTGTTGTGTTTGAAGTAAGTATCTTGCCTAATCTTGTGTGGGGGAAACTACCCCTTAGGGTTTGAGTCTTCTATGTTGATTGTAGTCCGTGTACGCGAGGTGACAAGTGCGTGCTCGGACTTATTTGTGGAAAGTTGGCCCTTTAGGAACCTTAGGTCCTTATATTCACTGAGTATGAATTTGGTCTTGACGTGATTGAGTTCCTAATTGCTAGTTTCATCTTTACTTGCCTAATTTAGAATTTCTTGCTTTTTGATTCACTCTTATTGCCTATTTGACTCCAAATGGACTAAACTGAAGATTTCATCCCTCCCACTATCATGCTATATCTTCATAACTTCTTATCTCTATTTGTAATTTTCATCACTGTCCTATAATTATTTAGTCTTAATTAAAGTTATGGTTACCTTTCCTGATGCTTACCCTTAAGTGAAATTGTTGAATATCCTCGAAATTTTCTCAACCTTAAAGGAAGTTTAGATATCTTATATCTTAGTTGACTTTCCCTTATTTGGAATTTCTGGATTCATGTTAATTTCTTGTTGTCGAATCGTGAAATTTGGGTACGACTATTACATGCCATTTTCTTCCTTGTTGAGCTGTCCTTATTATGCCTAGTTTTCTTTGTTGTGCTTACTCCTTGTGAACTACTGTCGCGCCCCCTTATTCCTCGCGGAGTCCGGGCTTCGATATTTTTTGGGAAAACTCATTTCTTTTTGGAAGGGATATGGAATTTGAAGAGTCGCCACCTAACGGATTAGTGTGCGTTAGGGCACCTAAAACAAATAACTCATAAACCAGTTTACATTACCAGAGATTGGGTAAGGGCTCGAAATTACCTGGAGGGGAAGGTGTTAGGCACCCCTCGAGGTCCACAACGGAAGGTCCCAGCCAAACTCAATTTAAGCGAATTAGTCTTTAAAGGAAAATGAAACAAACAGATAGAGATTACTTTAAAACGAAAACTAAAGGGGTCCTAGGTTTATTAGCCTATAGGATCACTTCATTGCAATACTCAGTAACCTTCCTCAAATAAAGGTGTTACACGTAGCATTAGCGCACAAATCATCATCTCCTTTACTATCCAAGTACCCTCCCCTTAATTATTATCTAAGCGTTCTAATAGTGTCAAGTACGTACCCTATGCGTGCATTACCCGTTCTTTACCTATGGCCCTAGAGGTGCTTAGAGCCTCTATTTAAGGTGGTTCTAGACTCACCTGTGGTGCTTAAAAGGAGAAAAATAGGCGTCAAACAAAATCAAATTAGACTATCACATAAGGAACAATAAAAGGGCTCAAATTTACCTCCACAAGTAAACAAACAATTGCACGCCTCCCCCAACAGTTTTTAAACGACTTAAAATCCTATAGCAGGATATCTAGATGAGCACAAAGAAGAATATCCAACATTTTATTAAGACGAGGCAGTGAATACCTAATCAATTTGCCTACTGATTTTATTACCTACAGGATCTAGGCAGTTTCCAGGTAGTCAAACAAACACAATTTTAAACTTCAGAACTGCAATCAACCTACAGGTCTGCCTAGGCAATAACTGGGCAGGATCCTATAGACATAGTATCTAAGCGTGAATCAGAACATAATAATAAAGTAGCGATTGACTTATAACATGCAGATTTTTATCTATTTAGACCCTATAGGCATGTTGTCTATGCACAGAAAATGATCACAAGCATTACTTCAGGACATATAAACATAGAAATTTGATTTTTCACTTTTATCTCTACAAACATGATATCTAAGTGTCAAAATGTTTTTATACTTATTCCTTATAGGCATGATGGCTAAGTGTTCATGCTGATTTCAAATATGATTTCCTAAGGACATGATATCTAAGTGAGCAGAATATTATACGAGTTTGATAATTCCCAAAGGATGATCCTATAAGCATGGTTTCTAATGCACATTAAGACTTGAATATATGCATGAACATGAATTTTTGATACATTATTGATAAACATCCCATAATAGGATTTTTAAGATGTGAAGTGGAAATTCAGGACAAATAATGAGATAAGTTATATAGGCATGATTTATAATGCATATAAACAATCACAACAATCCTATAGGCATGATTTCTAACGCGTATAAATAATCACAACAATCCTATAGGCATGATTTCTACCCGATCCCAACAAAGATATATAAAAATCCCTCCCAGCTTTACTAATAACTCCAATATATGTTTTTACAAGAATTATTATTACATACCAGATATAAATGAACTACAGAATGAAATTACTATGCTATAGGGAGCCTGGATAGGCCCAACAGTAAATCTGGAGATTCAGGCCTTCAACCAAATCTGAAGTGGTCCAGTGACTCATAATACACCCAATGGGCTTCTGGTGTGTCAAAGTTCCCAAGGGCCTCAGGGACCCCGGGCAATGCTCATACCAGAACCTTTTCAAAGAAATAGTTTTTGTGAACAAGTTTGGAAAATCCATCCCCAGTGCGTCAGAGTTCGGAAGAGTCTCATGGACTCCTAGGCAGTGCGCACACTGGAGGGGCAGGACCCTAAGTATTCTAAGAGTAGTTAGAAAATAGTATATGAAAATAGGTAATATTTTTAAAGAAAAATAGTTTAGAAGTAAAATAGGAATAAACACAGTCATTACAGCACTCTGAGTTTAAACAAAGATTTACATCAATCAAATAAAGGACAAAAACAGGATCACAACCATTTTAGACAAGCTTCAGATTGCTTAGATTCAACTTAATCCATTAGTTATCACTAAGTGGGGCACATAGCTTGCTGGGAACAAAATAATAAACAGACAACTATACAAACAAGGGTAATAGGGGTTTGGAAAATAGAAGTAATTAGTCAGGAACACATAAAACAGGGTGAGAGTGAAAGCATGCTGATTATCAAGGACATAGAGCAGGCAGGGGCAGGTTGATATCTCATAATAACCATGTTCCATAACACTCAATAGGACATAGCATACTGATTAAGAGCCATAAACAGGAAACATATAAGTCTAACTGCATGTGATAACATCTAGATTACTGAATGGGGCATAGCAACAGAAATGATCATGATGATTTGAAGCAATAGACAAGAAAGTCATAGAAGTCCGGCTTCACAGAAGCATTCATGCTAACCAAGGTCAATAATCAGGAAGGACATAGGTAGTCATGCTAATTGAGATCAACACACAGAAAAGACATCGATTAAAATAGACAGAAGTGGTCATACTAATTGAGGTCGATAAGCATGAGAGACGGGAGTTTAAATACAGAAGTAAACATGCTGATTTAAGCAATAAATAGGAAAGACACATATTTAAATACAGAAGTACAACATACTGATTAAAATCAATAAACAGGAAAGACATATGTCTAAACACAGAAGTAGAGCAGTAGGCAGGAAAAACACATATGTTTAATCTTCATAGGATAATGAATGACAATAGGAGTGGAGACATACCGGTTAAAGATAGCAAAACAGAAGGTGAAAGTATGCAGAACTCAGTGGTGTAGCCTTGGCTTTCAGTCGGCTAAATAGTGTAGTAAACACAAGTAGCAGAAGGGTTTGAATGAGAGCAAAGTTTTTTTATGTGTGTGTGTGTGTGTGTTTCTTTCCGAATTTTGTTCGTGTCCAAGAAAAATCAGAATGAGAGTTTACATAGCACTTAGTAAGGTAAACCAAATAAGGCAAGAATAACTCAGAGTTCATAAAATAGTGTAATCAAATAAATCAACTAGTTAACTGGGGAATTAACACAATCAATTCATACAGAAAATCCAGAAGAGACCCCTTAAATTGGGGAAGGTCAATTAACAACACAAATTAGGGTTCAAATAAGGTAATAAATTATCATACCATATAGGAGTCAATCAAAACCCCAAATCAAACTAATAATCCAACGAAGGCAAGTATTAATAACTAAAGTCACAAATAAGGAAAATAGGTAAATCAAAGAGAAGTATTGGTTTTAACGGGAAAATATAATTCGTGCCCTAAATAAAATCAGTCAATATATTTGATTGACAGAAATAAACAAATAACGGGAAAGAAATACTGAACTAATTAGTGCAATGAACAGAAAGACATAGGGTTCAAAGCAGATACGCAAAATTAGTCAAACCAGTAGAGAATAATCAGATTCAACACTTGAAAGTTTGAAAATAATTTGAAGAGAACTTAGGACGAACCATAGTTCTTAGAAATCACTGGAATCAAATAATAATAAGGAAAACAGAGGATTTTTTCGAAGAAAAATACCAAATAATACTTAGAAACGTTTTAGATCTACAGGGATCTGAACATACCTAAGTAGTCGTATGATTAATGTTTTCAAAAATGACAGAGATGAAAGGAAACTCATTCTAAAACCATAGATTCAAACCATAAATAGGAAGAAAATAGTACTCACAAACGGAGATGGCCATAGACAGGCATGTGAAAAGGTTTTGAACAAAACCACGTTGAATCTCTTCAAGATTCTTTCATAAATCAACAAAATCAAACAACCAAAAGATGTAGAAAGCCGGCAAGGGTCGGAATATACAGAGAAATCCCATGAACGGGGAGTTCCCGGTGACGGCGACTAGGTTTTAGGGGTAGCGTCTGAGAGAGAAGGGGGGAAGGTAGGGAAATGAGGACGGCGGAACAAAAGGGAAATGAGGGGGTTAGGGTTGGGTTTTGATTAAAAAGGGAAGGAAAAATGTGGACCGTTGATCTCAGAGATCAACGGCTATGATTAGAGGAGGTTTTGGGTCGGGTAAATACATAACTGGGCTTGGATTGGATTTGGGATAAGTTTTAAAACATTTGGGCTGGTGTAATTGAGTTAAAATGAAACTTAAAAGGGCTATTTGTTAAATATCTAACTAATTAATAAAATAATTTATAAAAAATGATTAATAAATTATAAAAAATAGCTTTCATGCATATAAATAATTTAAAATAATTACTTAATATTATGAAAATATAAAAAACTATTTCTGGTGAAATAATGTAATAATGCATGCATGGGGTATTATTGCAAAGTTATTGTAATTATAACCCCAAAAATATAAATGTGGTTGTTTATGAAATAATTAAAGCTTAGTATAAATATAAATAGTAAAATTAAGCCACAAAATTTTTATAAAGCCATTTGTGATGCAATTAGTAATTATTTATATAATAAAAATACTAGGATAAATTAATAAAAAACATTAGAAAAATGCAGAAATAATGGAAAATATTAGTTGATGCTCATGTACTATTTTGAAGATAGATATGCATTTTAAAAATAGTATAGGAAAAAATTGGGTATCAACAACTGCCCCTCTTTACCCGGGAAGGATGAAAGAGTTGTCGGGTAAAGATATGATGTCCAATTTTGATCGAGTAAGGTGATTTGAGAGACATAGGCCGCACTCTGATTTTTGAGCTACCTACATATCCCTGGTTTTACAGGAATCAGGCCGTATGTGGTTCTGGATTCATCGACAGAATATACTGATGAAGTTATCACAAGAACGGACACAAGGTTTGGAATAGGTGAAATGGTTGCTCGTCGGGTTACCTGCAAATAAAATATGTGCTACAAGCATATATCTGTGCATAAATTTAAACATGATGCAAATTACCTTCGGACCATGAGAATTGACTTTGGACGGTTGAGGATGACGTCCGTAGACCATTGTCGCGCCCCATTTTTCCCCTTTCGCGGAGTCCGGGTTTCGACATGCTTTGGGATAACTCGTTTCCTTTTTGGGAAAGGGGTATGAATATTGAAGAGTTGTCACCTAACGGATTTAAGGTTGCGTTAGGGCACCTAATGCAAGTAACTCATGAAAACGGTTTACATTACTAGAGATTGCGTAAGTGCTTGAAATTACCTTGAGAGGAAGGTGTTAGGCACCCCTCGAGGTCCACAACGGTGGGTCCTGGCCAAACTCATTTTTGGTGAATTAGTCATTAAGCAAGTAAAGAAGTTTAAGCACACATATGGATTACAAAAAAAGGGGAATAAATGGGTCCTAGGTTTATTAGCCTATAGGATCACTTCTGTGCAATACCCGGTAAACCTTCCTCAATTAGAGGGGTTACACGTGGCATTAGCGCACAGGTCATCATATCCCTTACTACCCAATTACCCTCCCTTAGTGGTTATGGAAGCGATTCTAATTAAACGTACTCTATGCGTGCATTACCCGTCCCTTTCTTATGGCCCTGGAGGTGTTTAGGACCTCTAATTAAGGCAATGCAAAGGACTCTCCTAAAGTGCTTAAAAGGAGAAAATCTAAGCGACAATTTTAAACAAGTAGGACTGTCAGGTATAGGAACAATTAAGGGGGCTCGCATTTACCTCCACAAATAAGCAGTCAATTGCACGTCTCAAACAACAGTATTTCAGATACTTTAATATTCCTAAAGCAGGATATGTCACGACCCAAAATCTACTAAGGTCGTTATGGCACCGGACACCACCGTCACACAAGCCAATCATTAATGAGTTAAGATAAATTCCTGTATTAACATTTATGAAAATCATTACCTTTCACTTTATTACATAGTAACTAAATAGAATTCGTTAAGCGAATACAATGGTTTAAATATTCCATTTCAGCAAAATAATCCCAACATATCCCAGAACCCGGTCTCACAAGTACATGAGCAAATTCTAAGAAATTCACAAATACTACAAGCTTTTCCGAAATACAAATTGGACAAGGAATTTAAACTAGAAATAAATACAATATGAGGGAGACTTTGTCAGCTACGGATCGCCTCCGGATGATGCAGCTCGCCTAAGTCTCCAACCAGCCACGTCGCTATGAAAGTACCTGTGCAATAAAAATGCACAGCAAGTGTAGCATGAGTACAAAAACAACGTGTACTCAGTAAGTCGCCCGCCTAACCTCAGAGAGGTAGTGACGAGAGGTCGAATTTGACACTCACTAAGGTCCAACAAATTAATTTAACAGAATATGATGAAGACGGTAGGCATGTAAAGGTAGTAAAGCAGCAAATATATAAGGCACTGAAGTCCAAGTAAATACTGGAAGTAAATAAACAGTTACTACTTCTTCATTTTTCCCCCAAATATCTTGAATAAACAATTTCTTCTTTGTTTTCCCCCAAATATCTTAAATAAACAATTACTTCTTTATTTTCCTCCAAATATCTTATATAAACAATTACTTCTTTATTTTCCCCCAAATATCTTAAATAAACAATTAGTTCTTTATTTTCCCCCAATCTTATCACTTCAAAATTGATGAAAAATATTTAACAGTTTAGCATGCGCATACGGGATTAGGACAACCGTCCTGAGCCATCATAATACTCATCTCTGTGCGCTGCCGAGGGTCGAACGGCCCGTACCATAAGTGCACCTTTCAATAAAATAATCATGTCCATGCACTGCCGAGGGTCAAACGGCCCGAACCATAAGTGCATCTTTCAATAAAATAATCATGTCCATGCACTGCCGAGGGTCAAACGGCCCGAACCATAAGTGCATCTTTCAATAAAATAATCATATCTATGCACCGCCGAGGGTCGAACGGTCCGAACCATAAGTGCATCTTTCAATCCGCCGTGGCGTACGACCTGCTCACATTAGAGTGGGGGAAGCGGTCACATGCAGTCATGCACATTCAACAGTCCACCCCGACTACATCGAGAAAACAAATGTTCAAGTAAATGACAAATTTCTCCTTTACAAATCACAAAAAATAGTATTTAAATCTTTTCTCGAAATTCATTTGCCAAGTTTAATAATATTCAATAAAATTCACCTTATAAGGTATACAATTATCCATGGAGGAGTCGATTCTCTTTCTAAGTGATTAAGAAGGTACACTCTAGCCTTCGTAGGAAATAAGTTACAAATTCAATAACATTATCTGTCTAAATTATTGGCAGGTTCACATGAACAACACGTAAGGCATGCTAGTAGGTCCTAGACTACCCGAACATGACATAATAATAGCTATGCACGGACTCACGTCACCTCGTGCGTATGTAGGCCCCACAGATAGTAGCACATAATTAATTAGTTCACCTAGGGGGACAATTCCCTCTCACAAAGTTAGAAAGGAGACTTACCTCGTGCCGAATCTACTTCCCGAACCAAGAACGCGCCCGAAACTCCAAACTCGTCTTCCAAGGACTCGAAACTAATCAAACGTTACGTAAATATATCAAATTATACTCAAAAGCATTAAGTTCTCCTATTTACTTAGTCATTTCACCTTACTTTGAAAAATCCTATAATTCACCTCGGGCCCACATGCTCGGATTCCGGAAATTTTTGAAGGAATCAATTACCCATAGCTTAAGGATCATTTATATATAGTTTTGATGTGATTACAAGGTAAATTCCTTGGTAACTCTCCCAATTTATATAGAACCTAGGTTTTTACTCTAACCCTTCAATTTTCACTAATTAATGAGTTAATCTACCTAGGAATCCAAGTATTAGACTAACTTTATGGTAGGAATTACTTACCTCCAATAATTAGGTCATTTGCCCCTCTTGCATGTTCAAAATTACTCAAGGAAGAAGAAGAAGGTGAGGAAAACTGAACTAATCCCGCTATAAAAACACACTGCCCAGTGGATTCCTCTATGCGAACACAACCTGGGCAGTGTGTTCGCGATGCCTTAAGTGACCAGGCCCACATGGGCCTTCTATACGAACGCGAAGGGGGCCCTGCGAATCCACAGGGTAAATGGGAGTTGGGCTGGCCCAATGGCCGGACTCTATGCGAACGCAGGGGAGGTGTGCGAACGCACTGGGTCAGAAGCCCAACCCATCGCGATCGCGGTGCCTTTAGTGTGAACGCATAGGGCATTCACCACCCCTGCGCAATTCCTTCTTCGCGACCACGGTCACCCCTCCGCGAACGCGGAGAAGGAAACTAGACCTGAAATTTTCTGGTGTTTTGAAATTAGCTCCGAGGGGTCCGAAACTCACCTGAGCCCCTCGGGACCCCGTCCAAAGGCATTGGAAAGTCTGTATTCATGATACGGACTCGCTCAAATTTTTGGAACGTGAAAAACAACAACGAAACTAAGAATTTGACCCCAAAACCAAATTGAATCAAACTTTGAACTTAAAGTTGTAGAATTCGCTTTCAATGCGCCGAACTGACCTATACTACGTGGAATGACACCAAATTTTGCAAGCACATCATAAATGACATTACGGACCTGTTCCAACCTCTGGAATTGCATTCGGACCCTGATATCAAAATTTCCATTTCTGGTCGGATTTCTCAAAAACCTTCAAATTTCTATCTTTAGCCAAATGACTTCAACATAACCTACGAACATTCAAATTCACTCCCGATCGTGCTCCCAACTCCAGAATCACCATACGAAGCTATTCCTAGGCTCGAAATCCCAAACGGGCATCCATATCACTGAAATATGCTTCAAGCCAATCTTAGGAAATTTCTTCAAAATTTCTGACTTCCACAATACACCGAAACGCTCCCGGGTTATCCAATGTCCGATCCGGACATACGTCCAAGTCCGAAATCATCATACGAACCTGCAAGAACCTTCAAATCCTGATTCTGGGGTCGTTTACTCAAAATCCCAATCTTAGTTGGTTTCTCAAACTTAAGGCTTCTGAAATGAGAATTTTTTTTTCCAAATTGACTCTAAACTCCCCGAAATTCAATTCCGACCACACCTACAAGTCATAAAACCTGAAACGGAGCTTCTCATGACCTCAAACTGCTGAACGACGCGCTAGAGCTCAAAATGACCGGTCGGGTCGTTACATTCTCCCCCAATTAAACAGACGTTCATCCTCGGACGTGCTAAGAACTGCTCTGGACCTCTGCATTAGCGCACAAGTCATCATATCCCTTACTAACCAATTACCCTCCCTTAGTGGTTATGGAAGCGATTCTAATTAAACATACTCTATGCGTGCATTACCCGTCCCTTTCTTATGGCCTTGGAGGTGTTTAGGACCTATAATTAAGGCAATGGAAAGGACTCTCCTAAAGTGCTTAAAAGGAGAAAATCTAAGCGACAATTTTAAACAAGTAGGACTGTCAGGTAAAGGAACAATTAAGGGGGATCACATTTACCTCCACAAATAAGCAGTCAATTGCACGTCTCAAACAACAGTATTTCAGATACTTTAAGATTCCTAAAGCAGGATATGTCACGACCCAAAATCTACTAAGGTCGTGATGGTGCCGGACACCACCATCAGGCAAGCCAATCATTAATTAGTTGAGATAAATTCTTGTTTTAACATTTATGAAAATCATTACCTTTCACTTTATTGCATAGTAACTAAATAAAATTCGTTAAGAAAATACAATGGTTTAAATATTCCATTTCAGTAAAATATATCCCAACACATCCCAGAACCAGGTGTCACAAATACATGAGAAAAAATTCTAAGAAATTCACAAATACTACAAGCTTGTACGAAATACAAATTGGACAAGGAAATTAAACTTGAAATAAATACAATACGAGGGAGACTCTGTCAGCTGCGGATCGCCTCCGGATGATGCAGCTCGCCTAAGTCTCCAACCAGCCACGTCACTGTGAAATTACCTGTGCAATAAAAATGCACAGCAAGTGTAGCATGAGTACAAAAACAACGTGTACTCAGTAAGTCGTCCGCCTAACATCAGAGAGGTACTAATGAGAGGTCGAATTAGACACTCACTAAGGTCCAACCAATTAATTTAACAGAATATGATGAACACGGTAGGCATGTAAAGGTAGTAAAGCAGTAAATATATAAGGCACTGAAGTTCAAGTAAAATCTGGAAGTAATAAACAGTTACTACTTCCCCATTTTTCCCCCAAATATCTTGAATAAACAATTTCTTCTTTGTTTCCCCCCAAATATCTTAAATAAACAATTACTTATTTATTTTTCCCCAAATATCTTATCACTTCAAAATCCATGAAAAACATTTAACAATTTAGCATGCGCATACAGGATAAGGACAACCGGCCTAAGCCATCATAATAATCATCTCTATGCACTGCCGAGGGTCGAACGACCCATACCATAAGTGCACCTTTCAATAAAATAATCATGTCTATGCACTGCCGAGGGTCGAACGGCCCGAACCATAAGTGCATCTTTCAATAAAATAATCATATCTACGCACTGCCAAGGGTCGAACGGCCCGAACCATAAGTGCATCTTTCAATCCGCCGTGGCGTACGAGCCGCTCCAATGAGACTGGGGGAATAACACTCCGCTCGTCGAATGTAAATTGCGAAGCGGTCACATGCAGTGATGCGTATTCAACAGTCCACCCAGACTACATCGGGAAAACAAATATTCAAGTAAATGACAAATTTCTCCTTTACAAATCACAAAAATTAGTATTTAAATCTTTTCTCGAAATTCATTTGCCAAGTTTAATAATATTCAATAAAATTCACCTTATCAGGTATACAATTATCCACAGAGGAGTCGATTTTCTTTCTAACCGATTAAGAAGGTACACTCTAGCCTTAGTAGGAAATAAGTTACAAATTCAATAGTATTATCTGTCTAATATTATGGCAGGATCATATGAACAACACGTAAGGCATGCTAGTGGGTCCTAGACTACCCGGGCATGGCATAATAGTAGCTACGTGCCGACTCCCATCACCTCGTGCGTACATAACCCCCACAGATAGTAGCACATACTTAATTAGTTTATCTAATGGGACAATTCCCCCTCACAAAGTTATAAAGGAGACATACCTCGTGTCGAATCTACTTCCCGGACCAAGAACGCGCCCAAAACTCCAAACTCGTCTCCCAAGGACTCGAAACTAATCAAACGTTACGTAAATATATCAAATTATACTCAAAAGCTTGAAGTTCTACTATTTACTTAGTCATTTCACCTTAGTTTGAAAAATCTTAAAGTGCACCCCGGGCCCACATGCTCGGACTCCGAAATTTTTTGAAGGAATCAACTACTCATAGCCTAAGGATCATTACTATATAGTTTTGGTGTGATTACATGCAAAATTCCTTGGTAATTCTCCCAATTTATATAGAACCTATGTTTTTACTCTAACCCTTGAATCTTCACTAATTAAAGAGTTAATCTACCTAGGAATCCAAGTATTACACTATGTTTATGGTAGGAATTACTTACCTCCAATAATTAGGTCGTTTGCCCCTCTTGCATGCTCTAAATTACCCCAAGGAAGAAGAAGAAGGTGAGGAAAGATGAACTAATCCCGCTATAAGAACACACTGCCCAGTGGTTTCCTCTATGCGAACACAGCCTGGGCAGTGCGTTCGCGATGCCTTAAGTGACCAGGCCCACATGGGCCTTTTATGCGAACGCGAAGGGGGCCCTGCGAACGCACAGGGTAAGGGGGAGCTGGGCTGACCCAATGTCCGGACTCTATGTGAACGCGGGGGAGGTGTGCGAACGCACTGGGTCAGAAGACTAACCCATTGCGATCGCGGTGCCTTTAGTGCGAACGCACAGGGCATTCACCACCCCTTCCCAATTCCTTATTCGCGAACGAGGTCACTCTTCCACGAACGCGGAGGAGGAAACCAGACCTGGAATTTTCTTGTGTTTTGAAATTAGCTCCGAGGGGTGCAAAACTCACCCGAGCCCCTCAGGACCCCGTCCAAAGGCACTGGAAAGTCTGTATTCATGATATGAACTCGCTCGAATTTTAGGAACGTGAAAAACAACAACGAAACTAAGAATTCGACCCCAAAACCAAATTGAATCAAACTTTGAACTTAAAGTTCTAATTCGCTTTCAATGCGCCAAACCGACCTATACTACTCCGAATGACATAAAATTTTTCATAAATGACATTACAGACCTGTTCCAACCTCCGAAATTGCATTCCGACCCCGATATTAGAATTTCCACTTCCGGTCGGATTTCTCAAAAACCTTCAAATTTCTATCTTTAGCCAAATGACTTCAAAATAACCTACGGACATCCGAATTCACTCTCGATCATGTTTCCAACTCCAGAATCACCATACGAAGATATTCCCAGGCTCGAAATCCCAAACGGACATCAATATCACTGAAATGCGCTTCAAGCCAAACTTAGGAAATTTCTTCAAAATTGCTGACTTCCGCAATACACCGAAATGCTCCCGGGTTATCCAAAGCCCGATTCGGACATACGTCCAAGTATGAAATCATCATACAAACCTGCAGGAACCTTCAAATCCTGATTCCGAGGTCATTTACTGAAAATCCCAATCTTAAGTTATTTCTCCAACTGAAGGCTTCTGAAATGAGAATTTTCTTTCCAAATTGACTCTAAACTTCCCGAAATTCAATTCCGAACACACCTACAAGTCGTAATACCTGAAACGGAGCTGCTCATGACCTCAAACTGCTGAACGACGCGCTAGAGCTGAAAACTTCTGGTCGGGTCGTTACAGGTTATTTAGGTGAGCAGGACAAACATAATATATGCAGCATCTTGTTAAAGAAAAGAAGTGGAGACCTAATCAGTTTGCCTATAGATTTTAGGGGTTGCTGAATCTGGGCAGTTCACAAGTAATTAAACAAAGCATAGTTTTACCATTTTGCAAGAGTTTGATTATCCTATAGGCTTTCCTAGGCGTGGATTTGAGATGTCCTATAAACGGGATATCTAATTCTTAATCAGGTTCATAATAGACTAATAAACGGTTTTAAATAGGCAATTCGTTCATTATGTCCTATAGGCATGTTGTCTAGGTGCTGAACATTACAGAACTGATTTTATATATTCATCTCTATAAACATGTTATCTAGGTGTTGGGACTGCTTTTAAACTTACTCTTATAGACATGGTTGCTACTGATTTTATGTGCTATAGGCATGGTATTTAGGCGCGTGCAATAAAAGTCCTAAATCATGGTTTCTTATGCACATGAGATAATGATCATGATTTTTAGACAATGTTAATAGCACCCTAGTGACAAGATTCTTAAGCAGACATGATGTATGCAGAAGTTTAGAAAGTAGAAGTTTTAGAACAAATGGTATGATGCCTATGAACATATTTTCTAATGCACAAACTTAGGTGATCATATATCATGCTGAGAATAAACAATTACACAAAAAGGTAGCAGGGGTTGGGAACACAAGAATCCTGAATCAAGAACACATAGAAACATGGTGTTAGGGAAGCATGCTAGTCAATAGAAACATAGGGCAGGCAGGGGTATATTATATACCCGGACATGCTGAGTTAGGGTCTTAAACAGGGAACACGTAAGTTCATAAGTCATACATAACTATGGAAGTAAGCATACTGACTCAAGCAATAGACAGGGAAACATAAAAGTTTAATGTAAGAGCAGTCATGCTAATTAATTTACAGAGAGGACGAGGTTTTAACTACATAGAATTGATCATACCAATTGAAGTCAATTAGACAGAAAAATAGGAGTCTGAGACACCAAAGTAAGCCTGCTGTCTTAAGGCAATAGACAGGGAAGATTGAACCTTAAACACAGAAGTAAACATGTAGTAATAAACAGGAAAGACTGAAATTTGAACACATAAGTAAATATGTTGATTAGAGTGAAACCTAAACAAGAGTAAACATGCTGATTAAAGCAATAAACAGGAATAGTGAAACTTAAACAGGAGTAAACATGTTGATTAAGGCAGTAACAGGAAAACATAGAAGCTAAATACATAGTAGTTAACTAGTACATAAGAGGCATAGGTTTAATAGAAGTACATCAACAGAGAGCACACAGATTTGAACTTCATAGTATAATGAATGGCATTAGGAGTAGAAACATACCAGTTAAGGGAAGCAAAATGGAAGGTAAAGTATGTAGGATTCAACAGTCTAGCCTTGGCTTTCAGCTGGCTAGACAAGCAATGAACACAAGTAGCAGAGAGAGAGATGAGAGTGAAGTTTTTTGTGTGTGTATGTTTGAACTGTTGTTCGTGTGTGTTGAAGAATCAGTAATGAGAGTATATATAACACTTAGTAAGATAAACAAATAAGGCAAGAATAATTAAGAATTCATAAACAGGGTAACCCAAATAAATCAACCAGTTAATTGGGGGATTTAATCAATCAATCGTACGGATGATCTGGGAAACACCCCTTAGGATATGAGAGTTAATTAACGGAATAAAATTATGCCTTAAATAAGGCAGTAAATACGTCATATACCATATAGGAGTCAACCAAGCCCCTTAAGTCAGATTGATAATCCAAATAAAGCAGGTATTACTAATAAAAGTCAAAAATAAGGAAATAGGTAAGAATCCTAGAAAATACTGATTTTAGCAGGAAAGAATCGTTCGAAAGCTAAATAGAATCAGTCAATGTAACTGGTTCACAGAATTAAACATGATAACGGGAAAAAATGGAAGAAATCAATGTCACAAATAGAAACAGTTAGGGTTTAGGCATACACACGAAAATCAATCAAACATGTAAAGAAATAATTAGATTAAACACTTGAAAGTTAGAAAACCCTTTTGAAAAGACTCAGAATGAACCTTAATTTCAGAAAAAGTAAATGGAATCGAAATAGTTAACCAAAACAGAAGATTTTTGAGGAAAGTACCAAATAACACTCGAATCGTTTCAAATCTACAAAGATCTGAACAGATTCAAGTAGTCGTAGAACTAGGGTTTTTAAAAAATACAACATAGATGAGAGAATCTTTGTCAAAATCCATAGATTCAAACTAAATATAGGAGGAAATCAGTACTCACAAACGAGAATGGCCCTAAACATGCCAGTAAACAAGTTTCAGGAATGAACAAGTTCAATCTCCATGAGATTTTCTCAAGGATCCATGTAATCGAACAACCAGGAAGCATAAACGGTTGGTAATGGCCGGAGAATACTCAGAATCTCCATAGATAGGAGCTTTTCTCCGGTCACGACGATTAGGTTTAGGGGTAGGTCGAGAGAGAATTGGAGAGGTTAGGGAAACCAATGACGGCGGGATGAGAGAATGGGGGGCGGGGGGTTAGGGTTGGTTCAGAGTTTAATATGGTAAGGTTTAATGTGGACCATTGATCTAAAAGATCAACATCCACGATTTGATGGGGGTTTGGGTTGGGCAGGTGCAGATTGGGCTTAAGGTGAATTGGGCTAGTATTATTAAGGGGTTTGGGCTGGTATTTAAAGGGTTAGGTCCGAAAAGTTAAAGAAATTAAAAGGGATATTTGTTAAATACCCAATTAATTGATAAAAATAATTTATAAAAATAATTAACAAATTATTAAAAATGGTTTTCATGCAGGCCATGAGATGATGTTCTCAGGCCATGAAAATGGTGCCTCCGAACCATGACGCCTTTGAATAATGATATGTAAATTTGAGAGATCCTCAGACCATGGCATGACGTCTTCCGGTTATGAGGATGGTGCCTTCAGACTATGATTCCCTTGGACAAATTGGCGATATTTCAGCCCATGATATGCAAAGACATGATGCTAGAAGCGACAAGACATGGATTAGTCTTGTATGAATTTGAGGGCAGAGCTTAGTCCAAAAGAAGAGAATAGGTAATGCTAGAGAGACAGTGCTTAGTATCGTGCAAGGTGAATGCAATGCTTGGCCTTATGAAAATATGGAGGTAGGGCTTAGCCTCATGCATAATTGAAGGCAGTGCTTCGCCTTATGCAGAATTGAAGGCAATGCTTAGCCTTATGAAAATATGGAGGTAGGGCTTAGCCTCATGCAATATTTGGGACATGGCTTAGTCCCATGCAAAGAGAAGGAAATGCTAAGCCTTATGCAAATATGGAGGCAGGGCTTAGCCTCATGCAATATTTGGGACAAGTCTTAGTCCCATGCAAAGAGAAGGAAATGCTTAGACTTATGCAAATATAGAGGCATGGCTTAGCCTCATGCAAGATTTGGGACAGGGCTTAGTCTCATGCAAATATGGAGGCATGGCTTAGCCTCATGCAAGATTTGGGACAAGTCTTAGTCCCATGAAAAAACAAGGCAATTCTTAGCCTTATGCAAATATGGAGGCAAGGCTTAGCCTCATGCAAGATTTGGGACAGTGCTTAGTCCCATGTAAAGAGAAGGAAATGTTTAGCCTTATGCAAATATGGAGGCAAGGCTTAGCCTCATGCAAGATTTGAGACATGTCTTAGTCCCTTGCAAATATGGAGGCAGGGCTTAGCCTCATGCAAGATTTGGGACAGGGCTTAGTCCCATGCAAAGAGAAGGCAATGCTTAGCCTTATGAAAATATGGAGGCAGGGCTTAGCCTCATGCAAGATTTGGGATAGGGTTTAGTCCCATGCAAAGAGAAGGCACTGCTTAGCCTTATGCAAATATGGAGGCAGGGCTTTGCCTCATGCAAGATTTGGGACAAGGCTTAGTCCCATGCAAAGAGAACAAATAATAGGTGATAGTAGAGTATTCTTAGCCGGGAGTGGATTCAGTATCGTTGTTGTTATGAAGGTTGTGATTTCGAGGCGGCGTGCATATTCCTTGTTCCTACATTCAAAGAAAAATTGTGAGTTCTGTAAGGGGGAGGTCGGTTCGTGCCTCTGTCGGCTTGCCTGACTTGCTTTGCTCGGTCTGAAGATCCTGTTCAAATCATTAGGGGTAGCGTTCGCTAAACAGAGTTATTTCAAAAGCAAGCATGCGTAGTTTTCAAAGTCATATTAAAAAATATGTTTTTTAGAAAATTGGTTAGATGAACCAATGACTGTGACACGATCCGAGACATTGTGACTTCTCCTGCCGTAGAATTTTGAGGGTCCTCCTCAAAATTCTGCGCTAGTTAAACAGACAAACATTTCTGACTGCTGTATACGCTATGATCGGCTGAACTTGCTTCAGAATTTTGAGGATTCTGCCCAGTTTTTTATGGTGGGGAAAATAAATTTTTTATTGAATTGTGACCGAACCCACATGGCTGTCTACCTATCCCCTATTAAACGAGAATCAGGTCAAGCGTAGTTCAATTATAACTTCCTCTTTGATTTTCAGACTCATATCAGACTTGAATTTCCTGAGTTTCTGCTTCACTGGTGGACACATTGGGTTTATGGACAACTTGTGCGCCGCAATAGATGTACTTAATCCGGTCATGTCGTCGTACGACCATGCGAAGATGTCCTCATACTCTTTCAAGAACTGTGTGTACTCTTCTTCTCTGACGACGACAAGTGAATGCTGATGCAGGTCTCCTTGACAGTTTCGAAATCTACTAAGTTGATTATTTCAGTCTCGTCCAGGTTGGACTTAGGACCGTTCTCAAAGTCCTCCACTTATCTGACAATTTCCTCAGGTATGACATCCTCTTCTTCTGAATCACTATCCTTTTGTTGCGTTGCCTCATTAGATGTCACAGTTTTCGGTTCGTCGAGATAGGAAATAGTGATGCTATATAGATAAAGATATGAGAGAGAAGTGGTAATGGTAATCATTAATTCATTGAAAGTATCAAACAAATGCGGTTTTCAATAATTAAAAGTTTGGAATATTGAAAATATTATTTTAAACAAAATGTAAAAAAGGAAACCATCATTCAGAAAAATAAAATCCCGGGAATCGTCGGGCCCTGGATGGTCTGACAGTCCAATTCATGAGGAATGATCCTCTTTCCACAGCTCTGATGGTAGGGCCTTCCTCTTCCTCCTCCTAAAAAATAACACAACAATCCATGTCATGATCTTCGAGGAACAGGTTCCTTAAGGCGGCCAATGCTTCTTCCTTCTTTGATCTGCATATGATGTCGGTCTGTTGGAAAGTCTGACTCAGGTGCGGTACAAGCTGCTCAAGTGGATAGTAAGGACCACGCCATGGTGGTAATCAGACTTGATACTCTTGCCAGGTGTATTGATATCCTAGTGCAAAAGTGGTACCATTGCACTTTAGCTGTATTGGCTTTGAGATACCCTGAATATTTTTGCCAAGACCCTTGTCGGGTTCATATCCCCTCCATGCTAGTATACTTGCTATCTTGCTAATCCACCACTTATCTTTCTCGATTGCGTTGACCCTCTCAATATGATGATAAGTCTCTCCACCTAGCTTTCTTCTATTTTCAACCCTCGGGATGGTCTGACGGGTGTAAATAGGGTTGCTCCTGTCTCCATGGATAATCACTTCTTGGTGGTTCCACTCGAACTTCACTACCTGATGCAAAGTTGACGCTATAGCCCCAGCGGCATGTATCCAGGGTCGTCCCTATAACATATTGTATGATGCAGATATATCCAGCACATGGAACTCGACATCAAAACCATGTAGGCCCCATCTGTAGATAAAGATTGATATCTCCAACGGTAGCTCTCTCAGACCCGTCAAATGCCTTCACATTCATAGTCCCTTCTCGTATTTCATACAGGCCTTTGCCCAACCTCTTCAGTGTTTCAATGGGCAAATATTAAGACTGGATCCCCCATCTATCAGAACTCTAGTAATGAAATTGTCCTCATATTGCACGGTAATGTGCAGTGCCATGTTATGATTCAAACCCTCGGGTGGCAGCTCGTCCTCGTGGAAGGTGATTTTATGACTTTCCAGCACCTCTCCCACCATATTGGACATTTCTCCGCCAGTGATGTGGTTAGGTACATATGCCTCACTTAACAACTTTAAGAGAGCATTCATGTGCGCTTCTGAATTCTATAGTAGTGACATGATAGATATCTGAGCAAGAGTCTTGTTCAAATGATCGGTGACTGAATACTCCCTTGCTTGCACTTTCCTCCAAAGGTCATTCGGTCCTGTTTCAATAACGGGCGGTCTTTTAGAGGCCTGCTCACTCGATTCTCCCAAGTTCTCTAGTGTATAGACTCTTCCTGTTCTGGTCATTCCTTTCGCAGCACCGGTTTCTTTTATTTTGGCCTTTCCTTTTCTTCTAGCTTTGGCCACATAATCCCAGGGTACAACCTTGGTGTCGAAAGGCGGTGTGGTTGACACTGTCACTGTGAAAGGTGTGTCTACTTCCACTTCGAAAGGAACAAGCGCAGCTACGGGGGGNGCTACCTCAACGTCCACTGGCGGCTCTATTTGTACTATAATAGGATTAAGCGCGACTGCGGGTTTCATAGGATTGTCACCCTTTTTGATAAGTCCAATTGATCCATCGGGATCCCATTCCTCATCGGTCTCTATCACATTGATACCTTCACACCTATGATATGGGAGGGTGTTGTTGTGGACGTTAGATGTAGCTTCTTTGGCCTGAATGACCTTATTATCAATCAAGGTCTCGATCTTATCCTTCAGTGTTCGACACTCGTCAATAGTGTGCCCTTTCATGCCATAATGATATGCACAGGTCTTATTTGGGTTGACCCATTGGGATGAATTCTCCACGGTCACAGTAGGGATAAGAGTGACGTGACCAGCAGCCTTCAGCCTTTCATACAACTTGTCAATGGGTTCAGCAATGGCAATTATTGTTTAGGTGGTCTACGGTCAAAGTTAGGCCGAGGTCTTGGGTAGTTTGGACGAGTTGGAGGTGACTGAAAGTGAGAGGGTTGGGAATTATATGTGTGGTAAGCAGTGGCTGGTTGGGAATATCTGAGAGGTGATGGTTGATATGTGGGTGGAGGTGCTTGGTATGTAAGTGGGGAGGTTTGATATACAAGTGGAGTTTTGGGTCCTTGGGCAACCATTACTGCTCCCGCATCTTTGTTCTTCGATATACCCCCTGACTGCAATGCTTTATTTGTGGCCCACAATGCCTCAAAGTTTTTCACCATACCGCTTTTAATGCCCTCTTCAATCCTTTATCCGAGTTTGATTATATCAGAGAACTTATGGTTTTCAGTAACCATCAATATTTCATAGTACTGCGGATCCTGTGCTCTGACAACGAATTTTTTCATCTGTTCCTCGTCTAATGTCGGCCTGACTTTGGCTGCTTCTGGCCTCCAACGAGTGGCATACTCGCATAAGCTTTCAATGGGCTTCTTCTTTAAGTTCTGAATGTAGAAGACATCCGGCGCATTCTCTGTGTTAAACCTGAATCTGTCCATGAAGTCAGACGCCATACTCACCCAGTTGGCCCACTTCTTAGGATCCTGGCTGATGTACCAGGATAAAGCATCTCCTGTAAGACTCCTCATGAAAAGCTTTATTTGGATCCTTTCATCCTTTCCGACCCCTACAAGTTTGTCACAATAAGTCCTCAGATGAACCCTGGGATCACCTGTTCCGTCAAATATTTCGAAGTTGGGAGGTTTGTAGCTCTCCGATAGTTCTTCATTTGGATGTATGCATAGGTCTTCATAGTTCACACCTTCTATCCCTTTCCCTCCTTCGACACCTTGAACTCGACTTGTCAACTTCTTAAGCTCTTCAACCAGGTTCTTAATGCGCAGGTCCTTCTCAGTGGATTCTGGTGTATAGGATACGGGATGAGTAGAGCGAGGTAGGGTTTCCATGTATATATGGTTGTTTTGGTGATCGGGAGTTTGGGTATAATGGTGATCATTGGTGGAGTTCTGGGTTCGGGAATGATTTGTGGGGTATTTTATGGGGTATGGTATGTGTTTTGCTGATATTGTGGAGGGGTAGTTTGATTCTGTGGTGGGGTTGTGTAATGATGAGGTGCGGGAGGATTTTGTTGGCGCTTGTTGGGTGTGTTTTACGGTGGTGCGGAGTTCTGAGTGTTTGAATGGTTGACATCTGGGATATTGAGTGTGAGGGATAGATTTGCTAAGCTCCGGACCTGCTCGAGCTCACCCGGGAGTTCTAGTATTTTCTGTTCAAGTTGTGATACCACATCATTTGAGGTTTGAGTACCTCGGCCATCATAATCTTCTGCATGTTCAACATGTGTGTTGTTGTCTTTTCTGGTGCCGCTCAAATCATCCATCTTTTCTTTCCCTTTGCCTTTTGGTGGACTTGGAGGAGGAGAAGGTGGAGGGCCCCTGGATCTAGTATGATAAGCTGATGATGCCAGTATGCATGAACAAACCTTTGGGGAATGGGAATAATCAAAAGAAAGAAAGAAAACCAAAAGGTAACGAAGTCAGTAAGAGTTCTGAAAAGAATATTTTCAATATTTAAACATATATTGCGGAATGTAAATCCACGCCCTATTTTGGGAGCCTTATTGTGCCCGAGGTAGGACTAGCGACATGTTGTTTTATAGAACTTAGATGCCAATAAATGCCTCATTTCATTAATATAAAAAACATATGAATCCCAAAACGACACTAAGATAATAAAAGATAAGTCACTACTGGCACTTGGCCTTATTACATTTGGAGAAGCAAATAAATCTAATATACTTAGTCCCAGAAGGACCTTCCCCAGGCTTGATCTTTCTGACTCTATCAATCAGGTCCCCCAGTTTGCGCATGCCCAACAACATGTATATTCTTGCTAGATGTCCTCCCTCGCCTCCTTCAGCATTCTGGCAGTCGGAGATTCTTTTCCTTGTCTTTTCTCCCAGCTCCATCAAGCCTTGCTCCAAATATTCTACCCTTTCATTGGAGGTGATAGCCATTTCCCTCCATTCCTTGATTAATCTCTTGTCTGTCTCGTGTATCTCCTGATGTTGGCCTCAGAGTCATGAATCCTCTTACGCAACTTGTTGCATTTTACTTGGGTTTCTGCATCTTCGTCTGTGACCTTGTTTCCCCGACCGATTCCTGGCTCAACTTTCCCAGCTAACTTGTCCTCCAACCATGCCGGGTAAAAGAGTGCATGTCCCGCATGATACATGTCTGGCTTGATGGCGTCGTTATCCTGAAAATCTGCTTGGAAATGACTTATCTTCGCGACCTGCGGTATGATCTGCTTCCTACATGCCTACCTCATAACCCTGATGGGAACATAAGGTTATATTCCCCTTAACCCGATCAACAATAAGTGAGGAGCGTCCCTTGACCTGATGATGAACTCGTCAGTAGGGAACCATTCAAACATCCACTGAACCTGATCCTCAGTCAAACTGTCGAAGAACAACACCCATTCCTTAGCACTCTCTGGTTGAGCAAACCTGCACGGAATATAAGTCATCCGTTTAGGGTGATAGAAGGCCATATGGTCATTCCATGCCCTTCGTGAAAACCCCTGGCGACATTGATCCTTTTGGAGATGCTCCATTAACCAAAACTGCGGTAGCAAATTGCATCCCTCGAAATGTTTGGACCTTTTCTGGCAGTGGTTCAAGGCCCGGTAGATATCAGCTATAATCATAGGGACTATGGTGTATGTCTGTCCCTCGATTCCTTCCATTACAGTCTTGGTGACCATAGCCAGTCTAGTGTGAATTCTTTCCCCTTTCGTTGGGAACACTATCATACCCAAGAAACAAACAATGAAAACGAAAACTCTACGGTGAATATGACCCAAAGAAGTGATGGAAAAATCATCATGGAAAATATGGTAGGACTTTCTATGACCGTATCTCTCATACAAGTTGTGAAATGGTATATATGATTTCTTTAAGCACTCCAAATCGGCGTTCTTTTTTGACCCATCATTTTTAGAAATCCCCTACCAGTGTGATTTTCCGGTACCAATAACCTAGGGATGTCCCAAGGTAGCCTAGAAAATCCCCCGATTTCTTCTAGGAGCGAGGTCATTTCTATATCCCCGAAGCGAAACACTGATCTTTCACAATCCCAGAACATGGTTGCAGCTTATATCAACATGTTATTTGGTTGGATGTCTAACAGAGAAGGCAAATTTCCAAGGACCGTCTTCACATGTTTTTTTTGTCACTTGAGGAAAGATCTTCCCACCAATCTAGTAGCAGTGGTGGTATACTACGGACCATGCCGAACCTGGGGACGTCGTGCCTCAGTTTCTTCAAAACAAACAAGTTTAGACCCTTTCCCCCTCAAGATTCGACTATTTACGTATCCATGATTAGCATATTGGCATTTAGTTCTCCAAAATTAATGCACAAAACGTGGTTGCGTCCGTTGGGATTATAGAAACCCTGGTGGATTTTTTGATAATGTTTGTCTTAAAGGGTTATTATGTGGACAACATATTAACCCGGCTAGGTTTGACCATGATGCATGTACAATTTAAGGAGAAAGCGAAAGGATGCACAAGTATTAACAAAAAAGAATCATGCTTAAGACTAATTTACAAAAATAAAGTTTGTTATGGTAAAAGCCTAAAATCCCCAGTGGATTCGCCATACCGTCGCGCCCCTTTTTTCTCCTTTCGCGGAGTCATGGTTTCGACATGATTTGGGACAAATCGTTTCCTTTTTGGGAAAGAGGTATGGAAATTGAAGAGTCGTCACCTAACGGATTTAAGGTGCGTTAGGGCACCTAATGCAAGTAACTCATGAAACCGATTTACATTAACAAAGATTGGGTAAGGTCTTGAAATTACCTTGAGGGGAAGGTGTTAGGCACCCCTCAAGGTCCACAATGGTGGGTTCCGGCCAAACTCATTTTTGGTGAATTAGTCATTAAGCAAGTAAAACAGTTTAAGCACACATATGGATTACAAATATGGGAATAAATGGGTCCTAGGTTTATTATCCTATAGGATCACTTCTATGCACTACCCGGTAAACCTTCCTCAATTAGAGGGGTTACACGTGGCATTAGCGCACAGGTCATCATATCCGTTACTACCTAATTAACCTCCCCTTAGTGGTTATGTAAGAGATTCTAATTAAGCGTACTCTATGCATGCATTACCCGTCCCTTTCTTATGGCCCTGGAGGTGTTTAGGACTTCTAATTAAGGCAGTTCTAGACTCTCCTAATGTGCTTAAAAGGAGAAAATCTAAGCGACAATTTTAAACAAGTAGGACTGCTAGATAAAGGAACAATTAAGGGGGATCACATTTACCTCCACAAATAAGCAGTCAATGCACGTCTCAAACGACAGTATTTCAGATACTTTAAGAGTCCTAAAGTAGGATATTTAGGTGAGCATGACAAACAGAATATATGCAGCATCTTGTTAAAGCAAATCAGTGGAGACCTAATCAGTTTGCCTACTGATTTTAGGGGTTGCTGAATCTGGGTAGTTCACAAGTAATTAAACAAAGCACATTTTTACCATTTTGCAGAAGTTTGATTATCCTACAGGCTTGCCTAGGCGTGGATCTGAGATGTCCTATAAACAGGATATCTAATTGTCAATCAGGGTCATAATAGACTAATAAACGGTTTTAAACAGGTAGTTCGTTTATTATGTCATATAGGCATGTTGTCTAGGTGTTGAACATTACAAAACTGATTTTATATATTCATCTCTATAAACATGTTATCTAGGTGTTGGGTCTGCTTTTAAACTTAATCTTATAGACATGTTTGCTACTGATTTTATGCGATATAGGCATGGTATTTAGGCGAGTGCAATAAAAGTCCTAAAACATGGTTTCTAATGCATATGAGAGAATGATCATGATTTTTAGACAGGGTTAATAGCACCCTAGTGACACGATTCTTAAGCAAACGTGATGTATGCAGAAGTTTAGAAAGAAGAAGTTTTAGAAAAAATGGTATGATGCCTATGACCATATTTTCTAATGCACAAATGATCCTAAGAGCATGATTCCTAATGCAAGCAAATAGTCATAGTAAAACTAAGACTGTGATTTCTACCCAATTTCCCCATAAAAATTATAAAAAATCCCTCCCATTTTTAACTAATATCCCCAATATCCGTTTACAAGAATTATTATTACAGGCCATAAATGAATTACAGAAATAAGTAATGCTATACTATAGAGAGCTTGGATAGGCCCAAAGTGAACTTGGCAAACCAGGCCTTCAAACAGTCCAAAGTACCATATCTCATAGTGTCTAATAAAGAGTATCCTGGTGTGTCAAAGTTTCCAAGGGCCTCAGGGACCCCGGGAAATGCTCACACCAAGACCTTTTTAAAGAGAAGTAATTTTTGTGTAGTGTGGAAGGGCCAGCCCCAGTGTGCCAGAGTTCGGAGGAATCTCATGGATTCCTAGGCAGTACACACACTGGAGGGGCATATGTATTCTAAGAGTAGGAGTGGGAGTGCTTGAATGAGTAGGAATAATTTTAAGATAACATATCAGAAGTGAAACAAATTTAGAAGTGAAAATAGTTTAGAAGTGAAAATAGCTTGGGAGTGGAAATGGTTTAGAAGTGAAAACATATTAGGAGTGAAAAACAGCTTACAAATATTCTAGAAAATGTTCAGCAAACAACATCAAGTAGGAAACACAGTCACAAGGTTTCACACAAAACTCCATATTGCCCAAACTAAACTCAGTTCTTTAGTCAAACTTAGGTGAACATATAGCATGCTGAGAAAAAACAATTACACAAAAGCGAGCAGGGGTTGGGAACACAAGAATCCTGAATCAAGAACACATAGAAACATGGTGTTACGGAAGCATGCTAGTCAATAGAAGCATAGGGCAGGAAGGGGTATAATATTTACCAGGACATGCTGAGTTAGGGTCTTAAACAGGGAACACCTAAGTTCATCAGTCATTCATAACTATGGAAGTAAGCATACTGACTCAAGCAATAGAAAGGGAAACATAGAAGTTTAATGTAAGAGCAATCATGCATATTAATTTGCAAAGAGGACGGGGTTTTAACCACATAGAATTGATTATACCAATTGAAGTCAATTAGACAGAAAAAATAGGAGTCTGAGACACCATAGTAAGCATGCTGGCTTAAGGCAATAGACAGGGAAGATTTAACCTTAAACACAGAAGTAAACATGTAGTAGTAAACAGGAAAGACTGGAATTTGAACACAGAAGTAAACATGTTGATTAGAGTGAAACCTAAATAAGAGTAAACATGCTGATTAAAGAAATAAACAGGAAGAGTGAAACTTAAACAGGAGTAAACATGTTGATTAAGGCAGTAACAGGAAAACATATAAGCTAAATACATAGTAGTTAACTAGTACATAAGAGACATGGGTTTAACAGAAGTATGGCAACATAGAGCATACATATTTGAACTTCATAGTATAATGAACGACATTAGGAGTAGAAATATACCAGTTAAGGGAAGCAAAACAGAAGGTAAGCTAGGCAGGAGTCAACAGTCTAGCCTTTGCTTTCAGCCGGCTAGACAAGCAATGAACACAAGTAGCAGAGAGAGAGATGAGAGTGAAGTTTTTTGTGTGTGTATGTTTGAGCAGTTGTTTGTGTGTGTTGAGAATCAGTAATGAGAGTATATATAACACTTAGTAAGGTAATCAAATAAGGAAAGAATAATTAAGAATTCATAAACAGGGTAACCCAAATAAATCAACCAGTTAATTGATTGATTTAATCAATCAATCATACGGAAGATCTGGGAAAGACCCCTTAGAGATATGGGAGCCAATTAACGATACAAAATTAGGGCTTAAATAAGGCAATAAATCAGTCCTATACCATATAGGATTCAATCAAGCCCCTTAAGTCAGATTGATAATACAAATAAAGCAAGTATTACTAATAAAAGTCACAAATAAGGAAATACGTAAGAATCCTATAAAATACTGATTTTAACAGGAAAGAATCGTTTGAAACCTAAATAGAATCAATCAATGTAACTGGTTCACAGAATTAAACATGATAACGGGAAAAAATTGGAAGAAATTAATGTCACAAACAGAAACAGTTAGGGTTTAGGCATACATAAGAAAATCAATCAAACATGTAAATAAATAATTAGATTAAACACTTGAAAGTTAGAAAACCCTTTTGAAGAGACTCAGGATGAACCCTAATTTCAGAAAAAGTAAATGGAATCGAAATAGTTAACCAAACCAGAAGATTTTTGAAGGAAAGTACCAAATAATACTCAAATCCTTTCAGATCTACAAAGATCTGAACAGATTCAAGAAGTCGTAGAACTAGTTTTTTTCAAAAAACAACAGAGATGAGAGAAACTTGGTCAAAAGACATAGATTCGAACTAAATATAGGAGGAAATCAGTATTCACAAACGATAATGGCCCTAGGCAAGCCAGGAAACAAGTTTCAGGCAAGAACAGGTTGAATCTCTATGATATTTTCTTAAGGATCTATATAATCAAACATCTAGGAAGCATAAATGGTTGGTAATGGTAAAAGAATACTCGGAATCTACATAGATAGGATCTTTTTGCCGGTGACGGCGATTAGGGTTATGTCAGGGCCCGAATTTCCCACCGCCGGGACCGTGATGGCGCCTAACATTGAACCTGCTAGGCAAGCCAACGTGAATGTTTAATTTACCTTACTCTTTATTATTATCAGATAACGGCGAAATTCAAAACCAACAGAAATAAATATACAAAATGAAGCAAAGTCTAATAACTTGACTGATTACCATCTCGAAATTTATAATACAAAACCTAGAATTTTTGTGTCACAACTTCACGGACTATCTACGAATACTACAAATAGGGGTTTGAACAAAAGTAAATACATCTGTTTCTGGGATAACTAAAACAGAATACAAATGAAGTAGAAAGGGACGCCAAGGCCTACGATCGTCTGCAGGACTACCAAGACCTACGGTCGTCTGCAGGACTACCTCAGTGTCTCCACGTGGACTGAAGGCAGCCTCTTCGCTCTAAGGTCCGTAGGGTCCTGTACTGGGATCTGCACAAAAGTGCAGAGTGTAGTATTAGTACAACCGACCCCATGTGGTGAGTAAGTGTCGAACCTAACCTTGGCGAAGTAGTGACAAGGCTAGGACACGACAACCAAAACAACCTGTGCAGTTTAACTATATACGGAGAAAAGAATAACAACGAGAAATAAGTAACTAAGCATAATGGAAATGCGAACATGATGAGGGGAGGAAATATCAAATAATGGAAATAAGGAGATAAGGCACAATTTAGATATCAATTTAAGCAACAGAAATAGTAATACGAAAACAAGTTCATGACATCACCCTTCGTGCTTTTGCTCTCGTCCTCGCCATCAGAATCAATATATTTAGCACGGCATCACCCTTCGTGCTTTTACCTTGCAATATCATGGCACGACATTATCCTTCTTGTATTATCACTCATATCATGGCACGACATCACCCTTCGTGCTTTTAAAATCACAACATCGGCACGGCATCATCCTTCGTGCATTAACATTCACTCAAAGTCTCACGCACGACATCACCCTTCGTGCTTTCACACTCTTCCTCACCCAAACACATCAAATGACAGAAATCCAACAAGGAAATTAACAGAGTAAACAAAAAAAAATAAAACCATAACGTCCCAGCAAGGGAGCCAACAGTGGAATCAATACCATCCCGGCAAGGGAAAATAGCTATATCCAATCTCACTTAGTACATAACTTCACATAAAAATATTCAACTAGAACCAATACTCAACACTATTCAATATCAAGGAATTTCCACCAACATGGATAACTATAACATGAAACTCAAGTATTACTTAACGAAAAAACAACATAAATCATAACATTCGACTCACGGGCATGCTCGACACCAACGTATAGGTACTCGTCACCTCACCTATACGTGGAACATGATATTTTACACATAGAAAATAGGACACAACACCTGTTCCCTCAAGCTAAGGTTGAGCCAAACACTTACCTCGAATTCTACGACCAAACTCAGCCCTCGATTACCGCTTTCCCTTTTGAATTTGACTCCAATTCACTTGTATCTAGACACATTTAACTTAATAACATCAGTAAATGCTAACCAGTTCAATCTCAACGCCTAATTATAGGTTTTATATCATTCTTCCCAAAAAGTCAAAATCGGCCTCGGGCCCGCTTGGTCAAAACACGAAGTTCAGACAAAAATTCGATCACACATTCACCCATGAGCCCGAATATATAATTAGTTCCGGAATCCGACCCCAAAACGAGGTCTAAACTCTAATTATTCAAAAAGCCCTAACTATACCCAAATCCCCAATTTTCTACCCTTAAGAGCATGATTTAGGCCTAGATCTCTAATAGGTGTTGGTGGAAATAAGGCTAAGAAACAAACCTATGATTTGCTGATGAAGTCCCTGCCCTTAAGCTTCCTTGGGTTTGAAAATATGAAGTTATGGCCTAATTCCCGTTCTGCTACTGTTTTAAAAAAGAAAACACTGGTCTGGCTTTCTATGCGTTCGCGTGCCTTTGGCCGCATTCGCACAGGCTTACACCACCCTGGTCATCGCGATCGCGTGCATAAGGCCGCGTTCTCATAGAGTTCTTTACTATCCCATCGCTAGCTCCCCCTAAAGTAGTGCCTTCGCACTAGGCCAGCTGTGTTCGCATAGGCCAGCTCTTGCCAAGCTACGCGTTCATGAACGGACCCCTGCGTTCATATTGGGTAAACCCAGCCCCTTCCCCGATTGGTCAATGCGTTCTCATGGGTTACCATGCGTTCGGATAGGGTAATTACCTGGACACCAGCAAACATCAATTACACCAGATTTTCTATGTCTAACAACACTCCGACACCTATCCGAAACTCACGTGAGCCCTCGGGGCTCCAAACCAAACATGCCCACAACCTTAAAAACATCCTACGAACTTACTCGTGTGATCAAATCGCCAAAATAACATCTTAAACAACGAATTTAGCATAGAAATCAAAGAAAAATCTCAAAACTCTCAAAGTTTCAAATTTCACAAATATGGGTCCAAGTCACGTCAAACGACCTCCGTTTCTTACCAAATTTTACAGACACAACTCAAATATCATATTTAACCTGTACCGAGCTCCTGAACAAAAATACGGGCCCGATACCATTAATTTCAAATATAACCAAATTTCCAAAAACTCTTATATTTTCAGTAAAACAATTTCTTTCAAAAATTCATTTCTCGGGCTTGGGCCCTCGGAATATTATTCCGGGCATACGCCCAAGTCCCATATTTTTCTACGGACCCTACAGGACCTTTAAATCACGGGTCCGGGTCCGTTTACCCAAAATGTTGAGCAAAGTCAACTTAAATTAAATTTTAAAGGCAAAACTAGCATTTTTCTTAGTTTTTCATACAAAATCCTCCTGGATATACGCTCTAGCTGCGACACGCAAAATGAGGTGAGATAAAAAGGAGATTTTCAAGGCCTCTAAACTCAGTTTTGACTTTTAAAACAAGGGATGACCTTTTGGGTCATTACATTCTCCACCTCTAAAACAAACGTTCTTCCTCGAACGGACATAGAAAAGTAACTGAATCAGGGAAAGGATGGGGATACCGGCTCCGCATATCGGGCTCGGACTCCCAGGTAGCTGCCTCGGCAGGCTGACCTCTCCACTACACACGAACCAAAGGATAACTCTTTGATCACAACTGACGAACCTACCGGTCTAATATGTCTACCGACTCCTTCTCATAGGTCAAATCCTTGTCCAACTGGACACTACTGAAGTCTAACACATGGGATGGATCTCCGTGATACTTCCGAAGCATAGATACACTGGATGCACAGCTAATAAATTTGGCAGCAATGCAAGTCTGTAAGCCACCTCTCCCACTCTATCAAGGATCTCAAACGGACCAATGTACCTAGGGCTTAACTTGCCCTTCTTTTCGAATCACATCACGCCCTTCATGGGCGACACCCGAAGCAACACCGCTCTCCGACCATGAATGCCAAGTCACGAACTCAGCGGTCGGCATAACTCTTCTGCCTGGACTCAGGTGTACGAAGTCTATCCTGAATGACCTTTACCTTATTGAAGGCATCCTGCTCTAAATCCGTACCCAGCAACCAAGCCTCTCCCCGCTCAAACCACCCAACCGGCGACCGACACCGCCTACCATATAATGCCTCATAAAGAGCCATATGAATACTCGACTGATAGCTGTTGTTGTAGGCAAACTCAGCTAATGGCAAGAACTGATCCCAAGAACCTCCAAAGTCAATGACACAGGCTCGTAGCATATCCTCCAAAATTTTAATAGTACGCTCGGACTGTCCGTCCGTCTGAGGATGAAATGTCGTGCTCAACTCAACCCTCGTGCCCAACTCACGCTGAACTGCCCTCCAGAAATGCGAAGTAAACTGCGTACCTCGGTCGGAAATAATAGACATGGTCACACCATGAAGATGAACAATCTCCCTAATGTAGATCTCTGCCAATCTCTCCGAAGAATAGGAAAATGCCACAGGAATCAAATGCGCTGACTTGGTCAGCCTATCCACAATGACCCATACTGCATCGAACTTCCTCTGAGTCCATGGGAGTCCAACAACGAAATCCATGGTGATACACTCCCACTTTCACTCAGGAATCTCAATCTGCTGCATCAATCCACCAGGTCTCTGATGCTCGTACTTTAACTGCTGACAATTCAAGCACCGTGCTACATATGCCAGAATATCCTTCTTCATCCTCCTACACCAATAATGCTTCTGCAAATCCTGTTACATCTTTGCGGCCCCCAAATGGATAGAATACCGGGAACTACGGGCCTCCTCTAATATTAACTCACGAAGTCCATCCACATTAGGTACACAAATACGACTCTGCATCCGTAAAACTCCATCATCACCAACTGTAACCAGCTTGGCACCACCGTGTCGCAGCGTATCCCTAAGGACACACAAATGGGGATGCTCATACTTCCGATCTTGAATACGATCAAATAATGAGGAACGAGCAACTTTATAAGCTAGAACACAGCCTGGCTCAAAAACATCCAATCTCATGAACTGATTGGCTAAGGCCTTAACATCCAAGGTAAGCGGTCTCTCCCTGATTAGAATATAAGCAAGACTACCCATACTGGCTGACTTCCTACTCAAGGAATCGGCCACCACATTAGCCTTCCCCGGATGACATAAGATGGTGATGTCATAGTCTTTCAACAGCTCCAACCATCTCCTCTGCCTCAAATTCAACTTATTCTGCTTGAACAAGTATTACAGAATCTTGTGATCTGTGAACACCTCACAAGACACGCCATATAAATAATGCCTCCAAATATTCAGTGCGTGAATAATGGTTGTTAACTACAAATCATGAACTGGATAATTCTTTTCATGGACCTTAAAATAACGTGAAGCATAGGCTATAACCTTTCCATCCTACATCAACACTGTGCCAAGTCCAATCCGAGAAGCATCACAATACACAGTATATAGCCGTGAAGCTGTGGGCGAAACCAACACCGGTTTCGTGGTCAAGGCTGTCTTGAGCTTCTGAAAGATCGCCTCACACTCATCTGACCACCTGAACTGGGCACCCTTCTGATTCAACCTGGTCATCGGGGCTGCAATAGATGAAAAGCCCTCCACAAATCGACAATAGTAACCTGCTAAGCCCAAGAAACTCCGAATCTCTGTAGCTGATGTGGGTCTAGACCAATCATTGACTGCTGAAATCTTCTTTGGATCTACCTGGATACCCTCTACTAATACAACATGACCCAGGAATGCAACTGAGCTCAACCAGAACTCACACTTAGAAAACTTAGCATATAACTGACTGTCCTTCAGAGTCTGAAGAATGACTCGAAGGTGTTGCTTGTGCTCCTCCTGGCTGCGGGAATATATCAGAATATCATAAATGAAGACAACCACGAAGGAATCAAAATAAGTCCTGAACACTTGATTCATCAAGTCCATAAAAGCAGCTGGGGCATTTGTAAACCCGGATGACATCACTAAGAACTCATAACGCCCGTACCGAGTGCGAAAAGATGTCTTAGGGACATCGGATTCCCTAATCCTTAACTGGCGGTAGCCAGATCTCAAATCAATCTTCAAAAATACCTTGGCACCGTGAAGCTGATCAAACAAATCATCAATTCGCGGCAATGGATACTTGTTCTTGATGGTAACCTTGTTCAATTGCCGATATATATACACATCCTCATCGACCCATCATTATTCTTAACAAACAACACCGGCGCACCCCAAGGCAAGACACTAGGCTTCATGAAGCCTTTATCAAGCAAATCATGCAACTGTTCCTTCAACTCCTTCAACTTTGGCGGGGCCAAACGATATGGCGGAATAGAAATGGGATGAGTGCCCGAAGACAACTCAATGCAAAAGTCAATATCCCTGTCGGGTGGCATACCCGACATGTCTGCAGGAAACACCTCTGGAAAATCACGGACTATGGGCACAAACTCCATAGAAGGAACCTCGGCACTAGAATCACGAACACAAGCCAAATAGGCCAAACACCCCTTCTCGAACATGTGCCGAGCCTTCGTATATGAGATAACCCTGCTGGAAGAATGACCAGGAGTCCCTCTCCACTCCAGTCGAGGTAACCCGACAATGCTAATGCCATGGTCTTGGCATGACAATCCAGAATAGCATGATAAGGCGACAACCAATCCATCCACAAAAATACATCGAAATCAACCATATCAAGGAGTAGAAGATCTACACTGGTCTCATGACCCCCAATAACCACTACACACAAACGGTAGACACGATCTACCATAATAGAATCACTCATCGGTGTAGACACATATACATGGGTACTCAAAGAATCACGAGGCATAACCAAATAAGGAGCAAAATAAGACGACACATAAGAGAATGTGGACCCCGAATCAAATAAAATCGAAGCATCCGTGCTGCAAACTGAAACCATACCTGTGATAACTGCATCGGAGGCCTCAGCCTCAGGTCTGGCTGGAATAGCATAATATCAGGGCTGGGCCCTACCAATTTGAACTACGTCCCTGGGATGGCCTCCTACTGGCTGACCTCTACCTCAAGTAGCCTGGACTCCACCTCTAACATCTCGACCCCAACCTCTGGCTGGCTGAAAGGGTGGTGAAGCACCTGGTGCGGGAACCATAGCATGAGAGCCCTAGTGCTGAGAACTGCTCGAGGCTCGAGGAAAAAATCTAGCAATGTGCCTGGGGTCACCACAAGTATAACAATCCCTCGGCTGCTGAGGCTGCTAACCATGAAACTGACCCTGACAACCTGAGTAGCCACCCTGAAAACTCTGAAGTGGCGGTGCACTTATAGGAGCTGATGGTGCACTGTAGGGCAACTGATTAGAATACTGCATATGGGAACCACGTCCACTTGGAGCACTGCAGGAGACCTGAAGTGCCGAATGAAATGGCCTAGGAGGATGGCCCCTACCAAAAGAATCCCTGCCTCCAGATGAGGCGCCACTAAACCTGCCAAAATGATGTGGTCTCTTGTCAAACACCTTACAAATCCCCTGAAACAGAACCATCTCAACTCGTCTGGCCACATTGGCTGCATCCTAGAAAGAAATCTCACTCCCTCTCTCCTTGTCCATCTGCAATCTGATCGGCTGAGCTAGTCCCTCAATAAATCTCCTCACACTCTTTCGCTCGGTGGGAAGTATCATAATAGAATGTCGGGCCAAGGTAACATGGTCTCGTACCGAGTGACGGTCATAGATCCCTAGTGGAGACGCTTAAACTGCCTTCGAAGATCCTCTCTCTGAGTGATAGGAAGAAACTTCTCCAGAAATAGCTGAGTGAACTGGGCCCAAGTCAAGGACGGTGATCCAGCTGGTCTATCCAAACAATAATCTCTCCACCAAGTCTTGGCGGGACCTGACAGACGAAAAGAAGCAAATTTGACCCCATTGGTCTCCACTATCCTCATGTTCTGTAGAACCTCATGGCAGCTATCCAAGTAGTCCTGGGGATCCTCTGAAGATGCACCACTGTAAGTAGTAGTGAAAAACTTGGTGAACCTGTCCAACCTCCACAAAGCATCAGCAGACATAGCTGCTCCATCACCTGTCTGAGCCATAATACCTGGCTGAACTACCCCAGAGTGCGAGTAGCGTGAGTTTGGGCTCCTCCCCTAGCCTGAGAGACGGCTGGTGCTGCAGGAAGTAAACCTGCCTGAGCGACACTCTCCATGAGGCCCATTAGATGGACCAGAGCATCCTGGAGTACTGGGGTGGCAATAAACCCCTCGGGAACCTAAGCTGGCCCAACCGGGATTGTCTGGGCAGGAACCTCATCAGCAAACTCTACCTGAGGCTCCACCACTGGGGCTGCTGCTCTAGGCTGAGCTCTGCCCCTACCTTGGCCTCTAGCACGACCTCAGCCTTGTCCTCGGCCCCTCGTAGGAGCTGCAACTGGAGACTCGAGCTGCTGATCAGTGCATGAAGAAGCACGTGTTCTTGCCGTCTGCGAGAGAATAGAGCAGAAATTTAGTTAGCATTTAGAATTCAAATCGCACGACAGAGAAGAATAGATGTGAATTTATTCCTAAACTCTGCAGCCTCTGGGGGATAAGCACAAACGTCTCCATACTGATCCCTCAGACTCTACTAAGCTTGTCTGTGAATTGAGACCTAAGCAACCTAGTGCTCTGATACCAACTTGTCACGACCCGAATTTTCCACCGTCGGGACGATGATGCCGCCTAACATTAAACCCGCTAGGCAAGCCGATGTTAATGTTTAATTTATCTTACTCTTTATTATTATCAGATAACGGTGAAATACAAAACCAATAGAAATAAATATATAAAATGAAGCAAAGTCTAATAACTTGACTGATTACCATCTCGAAATTTATAATACTAAACCTAGAATTTTGGTGTCACAACTTCACGGACTATCTACGAATACTAAAAATAGGGGTTTGAACAAAAGTAAATACATCTGCTTCTGGGATAACTAGAACAGAATACAAATGAAGTAGAAGGGGACGCCAAGGCTTGCGGTCGCCTGCAGGACTATCTCAGTGTCTCCACGTGGATTGAAGGAAGCCTCCTCGCTCTAAGGTCCGTAGGGTCCTGTACCGGGATCTGCACAAAAGTGCAGAGTGTAGTATTAGTACAACCGACCCCATGTACTGAGTAAGTCAAACCTAACCTCGACGAAGTAATGACGAGGCTAGGACACGACAACCAAAAAAACTGTGCAGTTTAACAATATACGGAGAAAAGAATAACAATGAGAACTAAGAAGCTAAGCATAAAGAAAAGGGGAACATGCTGAGGGGAAATATCAAATAATGGAAATAACGAGATAAGGCACAATTTAGATATCAATATAAGCAACAAAAATAGTAATACAAAAACAAGTGTACGGCATCACCCTTCGTGCTTTTACTCTCGTCCTCACCATCAAAATCAATATATTCAGCACGGCATTACCCTTCGTGCTTTTATCTTGCAATATCATGGCACGACATTATCCTTCATACATTATCACTCATATTATGGAACGACATCACCCTTCGTACTTTTAAAATCACAATATCGGAATGGCATCACCCTTCGTGCATTAAAATTCACTCAAAGTCTCACGCATGGCATCACCCTTCGTGGTTTCACACTCTTCCTCACCCAAACACATCAAATGATAGCAATCCAACAAGTAAATTAACAGAGTAAACAAAAACAAAAATAAAACCATAACGTCCCGGCAAGGGAGCCAACAGTGGGATCAATACCATCCTGACAAGGGAAAACAGCTATATCCAATCTAACTTAGTACATAACTTCACATAAAAATCTTCAACTGGAACCAATACTCAACACTATTTAATATCAAGGAATTTCCACCAACATGGATAACTATAAAGTGAAACTCAAGTATTACTTAACGGAAAAAAACCACATAAGTCAAAACATTCGAGTCACATGCATGCTCGACACCAATGTATTGGTACTCGTCACCTCACCTATACGTTGAACATGATACTTTACACATAGAAAATAGGACACAACACCTATTTCCTCAAGCTAAAGTCGAGCCAAACACTTACCTCGAATTCCACGACCAAACTCAGGTCTCGATTACCGCTTTCCCATTTGAATTTGACTCCAATTCACTTGTATCTAGACACGTTTAACTTAATAACATCAATAAATGCTAACCAATTCAATCCCAATGCCTATTATAGGTTTTATGTCATTCTTCCCAAAAAGTCAAAAATCGGCCCCGGACCTGCTTGGTCAAAACACGAGGTTCGGATCAAAATTCGATCACCCATTCACCCACGAGCACAAATATATAATTAGTTCCGGAATCCGACCCCAAAACGAGGTCTATACTCCAATTATTCAAAAAGCCCTAACTCTACCCAAATCCCCAATTTTCTACCCTTAAGAACATGATTTAGGCCTAGAAATATAATGGGTGTTGATGGAAATTGAAGGAAATGAGGTTAAGTGTTACATCCCGTAACTTAGCATTAGGATGTGTCGTAGTAAATCCACAAGAGTACGAAAGGGATTATGTCTATTAGGAACCATAAAGGGATTAAGACATTGTTATTTTAAGACCCCGTAAGTTTAACAACCTTTATGTCATTATATATATATTTGATATGGTATTTTGAGTGGAATATTTTTTGTAAAAACAAAATGGTTTGAAAAATATGATTTTACATAGTTATTAATATTACGACTTTCGAATATGTTTTAAGTTATATACATAATATGAGAAAAGTTTATGAGATTAGGAAAATTATAAGTTGAGAAAATATATACATTTTTTTACATGGATATTTTATGTATTGATTTTATATGTTACCACATGACCACAATAGTAAAGTATATTATAGTAAGGTGTATAAAGTGTATTAAAAATAAGTATAATTTTAAGTAATTTGAGATAATATTTAATTATGTGGGTAGTTGGTTAATTATCGGGTAACGGAACATTACCTAATTAATAAATTAGTGGATGAAGAATTAAAACCCCGACCCCACCCCACGTGGCAACAAGCAACTTCCTAAGAGATATGACTCCTAAGACATTTATTAATAGGTGGAATGCTAACTTATGTGATACTTGGTTTTTGTGTGCTTGAGTGGGAGACCTTTACCTTTTAGTTAGTTAGTGGCAGTGATTCAAAGGAATTCACTCTGTACTTGGAAGGTGAGTAAATTTAATAGTTGAAGTTGGTGGCAGGAGAAGGTTAACGTTAGGATTGAACTATGCTTACTTTTGGTGTGCCGATTTCTCCGAGGTCTCTTAGTCGAGTACCTCCATGGAGATGTTGAGATTTCATTGTTCAATCACTGAAGGCGATTGGATTTTTGTTCTGGCGTAAAGCTGTAGGAAAATTAAGAGCAAGGAAGAAGCTTTTGGTATTTGAGATAAATGACCCAAGTGGTGGAGGTACTAGAATATCATACGGGGTTTTCCCTACTCCAGGTATGTTAAGGCTATCCCTTATTATTATTTTTTTGCATGATCTATACGACACGAATGAAACGAGAAAATTCACAAATTCCATAAATGACTCTATTCATAGAAGTATTATAGATTTCTATGTTCTTGAATTCCCATATATCATATTATTCTATCATCTGTTCATGGGTCTCAGGAAAATACGTTTTGATAAAGTTTATCCGAAAGGTATATTGATTTTTATGACATTATGAGAAAATATTATTAACGTATTTCTTATGCATTTCATGCATTTATACATGTACATTGACCCATGACCAGATGGCGTTATATACACGTATATATGTACATTATATTTATATGGGGTATGGGAAAAGGTTATGGCGTTATATACGCACCACCACCTGATCAGCTGGTATACATTGATGATTTTGCCCACTGTGGCCGAGATGATATGATGGGATGCCCTTAGAGGCATGATGATCTTATGAAAGATATACCTATGCACGACATGACATTCATATTCATATGTATGACACTATAAGTATATCATGATTTATAGAGTTATCCAGACTTACGGGTTGATTCTTATATATCTTTAATTCATGTTGACTTATTGTTATGTTTCGATTCTGCCTTACATACTCAGTACATTATTCGTACTGACGTCCTTTTCTTGGGGATGTTGCATTCATGCCTGCAAGTATAGATAATCAGTTTGAAGAGCCCTCATAGTAGATGAGATTGGCATTCAGTGAAGGATCGGTAAGACTCCACCTCATTCGGAGTGCAACAAAGTCTATGAGTCATCATGTCAGAGTTTTACTATAGGCTTATGGGTAGTCCGGTACCCTATTGATCACACTCAACTATGTCTTATAGAAAGACTAAACGGGCGCTGCAAATATAATCTGGG
>ML355043.1:0-39950 GCA_005239505.1 Nicotiana paniculata
CATTGCAACCTCTCCTGCTGCGGAATTTTGAGGGTCCTCAAAATTCTGCCCCAGTTTGCTGGGTGGACGCCTCTGAATGCTGCTCGCGTGGTGATTGGCTGAACTTGCTTCAAAACTTTGAGAGTCCTCCTCAAAATTCTGCCCCAGTTGGCTGGGTGAATGCTTGTGGACTGCTACTCGCTTCAGAATTTTGAGGGTCCTCCTCAAAATTTTGCCCCAGTTTCCAATTGTGGGGAAACATAGATTTTTATTGAATTGTGACCGAACCCATAGGGCTGCGTATGTATCCCCTCTTAAACGGGAATCAGGTCAGGCGTAGTTCAATTTACATCACCGAGAAAGCACAAATATTACACATAGTAGCGCTTGACTGCATCTGAATTGATCGGTTTCGGCCAAACTTCTCCGTCCATTTCTGCAAGTATGAGTGCTCCTCCTGTCAGCACTCTATGAACCATGTACGGACCTTGCCGGTTGGGAGAGAACTTCCCCTTGGCTTCATCTTAATGCAGAAAGATTTTCCTTAACACCAGCTGCCCTGGTGTGAATCGTCTCGGCTTGACTTTCTTGTTGAAGTCCCTGGCCATTCTGCTCTGATATAGTTGACCATGACATACTACATTCATTCTCTTCCCGTCTATGAGGGCTAGTTGCTCATAACGGCTCCTTACCCACTCTGCATCGCTGAGCTCAGCTNGTAACATCCCTTGTACCATAAACTATCATATAGGGAGTTGCCCCTGTTGATGTGTGGACAGTGGTGCGGTATCCCAATAAAACGAATGATAACTTTTCATGCCACTACTTGTGCCTTTCTATCATCTTCCTTAGTATCTTCTTGATGTTTTTGTTAGCGACCTCTACGGCTCCATTCATCTGAGGTCTGTATGCTGTGGAATTTTTGTGTTTGATCTTGAGAGTTTCACACATAGCTTTCATCAAGTCACTGTTGAGATTAGAACCATTGTCGGTGATGATTGACTCTGGAACTCCAAACCGACAAACAATGCGGTCGCGGACAAAGTCGGCCACGACTTTCTTAGTAACTTCTTTGTAGGAGGCCGCTTCAACCCATTTAGTGAAGTAGTCAATGGCGACCAAAATGAACCTGTGGCCATTGGAGACGGCAGGCTCGATTGGTCCAATAACGTCCATACCCCAAGTTGGGAAAGGCCATGGAGATTGGAGAGCCGGTTGCATTGAGCTCACTTGGAGGCACCTTTACCATATCCCCATGTATCTGGCAGCGGTGGCACTTCCGAACATACTGGATGCAGTCCATTTCCATAGTCATCCAAAAGTAACCAGCTCGGAGTATCTTCTTTTCTAGAACAAAACCGTTCATATGTGGGCCACAGGTCCCAACATGAATTTTTTCCAGCAATTTTGATGCTTCTTTTGCGTCAACACACCTTAATAGCCCCAAATCGGGAGTCCTCCTATATAGGATTCCTCCGTTGTGGAAGAAATTATTGGCCAATCTCTGAAGTGTGCGTTTCTGAGTGGAATTTGCAAGCTCGGGGTATTCTCCTTTTGCCAAGTACTTATCGATGTCATGAAACCAAGGATTTCCGTCTGCTTTTTCTTCAACATGGGCACAATAAGCTGGCTGATTATGGATCTTTATAGGAATAGGGTCGATGAAATTCTTGTCCGGATGCTGGATCATTGAGGACAAAGTAGCTAATGTGTCGGCGAACTCATTCTGGATTCTGGGGACATGCCGGAACTCTAACTCATTCTGGATTCTGTGAACCTCTTTCTTAATTCCTATACGTGGTGCATATACGGTAGTATCTTGGAATTCTTTGTTGCCCATTCTCCTTGTACCTGATGTATCAATAGGTCTGAATCACCGATCACTAACAACTCCTGGACGTTCATGTCAATGGCCAAGATGCAGGCTTCATACTCGACCATATTGTTGGTGCAAGGGAACCTGAGTTTGGCGTATATCAGATAGTGTTGACCGGTCTCTGATACTAGGACTGCTCCAATACCGACTCCCTTGAAGTTTGCTGCTCCACCAAAGAACATCCTCCAACCATCATAGGATTCTGCAATATCTTCTCCTATGAATGATACCTCTTCATCAGGAAAATATGTTTTCAGGGGTTCGTATCCTCCGTCTACGGGATTCTCAGCAAGATGGTCTGCCAGAGCTTGTCCTTTAACTGCCTTCTGAGTCATATAAACAATGTCGAATTCGCTCAGCAGGATTTGCCACTTGGATAGCTTGCAAGTGGGCATGGGCTTCTGAAAGATGTACTTTAATGGATCCATCCTTGATATGAGATATGTTGTGTAGGCACAGAAGTAATGCCTCAGCTTTTGGGCGACCCAAGTTAGAGCAAAACAGGTTCGCTCTAATAGAGAATACCGGGCCTCATATAGAGTGAACTTCTTGTTGAGGTAATAAATAGCTTGTTCCTTCCTTTCCGTTTCATCGTGCTGCCCCAGAACATAGACGAAAGCTCCATCTAACACGAAAAGATAGAGTAACAGAGGTCTGCCTGGCTCGAGCAGTACTAGGACTGGCGGTGTTGACAAATATTCATTGATTCTGTCGAAAGCCTTTTCACAATCATCGGTCCACTTGGTCGCAGCGTCCTTCTTCAGCATCTTAAAGATTGGCTCACAGATGACTGTAGACTGTGCTATAAACTGGCTGATGTAAATAAGCCTCCCAAGAAACTCATCACATTTTTCTTGTTCCTTGGTGGTGGTAGTTCTTGAATGGCTTTGACTTTTGATGGATCCAATTCTATTCCCCAACGGCTTACAATAAACCCCAGTAACTTCCCAGCAGGAACCCCGAACGCACACTTCGCGGGGTTTAGTTTCAGATTGTATTTTCGCAATCTATTGAAGAACTTCCCCAAATTATCCATGTGATCAGCAACTTTCTTTGATTTGATAATGACACCATCCACGTACACCTCGATCTCCTTGTGAATCATGTCATGGGATATGGTGGTCATGGCCCTCATGTAGGTGGCCCCTACATTCTTTAGGCCGAATGGCATCATCTTGTAACAATACACTCCCTACAGCGTGATGAACGCCGTTTTCTCAGCATCTTCCTCATCCATCCAAATCTGGTGATAACCGGCGAAGCAATCCACGAAGGACTGCAATTCATGCTTGGCACAGTTGTCAATCAGAATGTGTATATTTTGTAAGGGGAAGTCGTCTTTCGAACTGGCCCGGTTGAGATCCCGGTAGTCGACGCAGACTCTGACCTTCCCGTCCTTCTTTGGCACAGGTACAATGTTGGCTAACCATGTCGGGTACTCCACTACCCGGAGAACTTTGGCGTTGATCTGCTTGGTAACTTCTTCTTTGATTTTCAAACTCATGTCGGGTTTGAACTTTCTGAGCTTTTGTTTCACCGCTGGACACATTGGATTGGTTGGCAGTTGAGCCACAATAGACGTACTTAGACCAGTCATGTCATCATAAGACCATGAAAATACGTCCTCATACTCTTTTAGAAACTCTGTGTATTCTTTCTTTTCTGATGGTGACAAATGAATGCTAATGCAAGTCTCCTTGACGTTTTCTGAATCTCCCATGTTGATAACTTCAGTCTCATCCGGGTTGGACCTTGGTCTGTTCTCAAAGTTCTCAACTTCTTTGACAATCTCGTCAGGTATGTCATCTTCTTCTGAATCTACGTCCGTTTGCTGCGTTGTCTCGTTGCATGTCACAGTCATCAGTTCATCAAGGCAGGTAATAGTAATGTTGTATACGTAAAGCAATGAGAGAAAAATGATAGAAATAAATATTGATTCATAAGAGAAATAAAAAAATGCTTTTGATAAATTGGATAATTGTTTCGAACATTGAGGATCTTATTGCAGGAATTAAAAAAATACGAAAAGGGAAAATCATTTTAGTAAATAAAATAGTAAGTAATGCTTGTTTTAGCCTTGCTACCCCGGGACTCGTCGGGCCCCGGATCTTGTGTGAGATGATGACGATGCCAGAATGCACGAACTAACCTTTGGGGAGGGGAATAAATAAATAAAGAAAGAGGAAAAAAAAATAAAAGTAGCCAAGTCAGTGAGGATTATGAAAAGTATTGCGGTATTTAAACACATAGTGCGGGAATGTAAAGCGCGTCCTAATTTGGGGACATCTTTTGTGCCCGAGGTAGGCCTAGCGACAAGTTGATTTGGAGAACTTAGATGCCAAAATGCCTCATTTCATTAATGTAGAAATAGATGAATCCAAAACGACACTAAAATAGTAAGCAGGAAATAAAGTCACTAATGGCCATTGGCCTTATTACATTGATAAAAACGAAAAAAAAAAAGAAATCCTATCCTACTTGGTCCCAGAAGGACCTTCCCCAGCTTCGGCACCCTTGATCCCATCGAACAGGTTTCCTAGCTCACGCAGTCCTAGCAGTAGGTATTTCTTGACGTGTTTCTTATCACTGGAGGAAAGGTCTTCCTACCAGTTCAGGAGATTTGGATGGATATTGTTGACCATGCCGAATCTAGGGACTTCGTGCCTCATATTCTGCAAGAAAAACATAGTTAGGCCCTTACCCCCGCTAAACTCGACTATTTATACACTTATGATTAGCATACAAGCATTTAGTTCTCCAAATAAATGTACAGAGCGTGATTGTGTCCGTTGAGATTATCAAAAACCCGGGACTTTTGGATAAGGCTGTCTTAAAGGGTTATTGTGCGGACAACACATTAACCCGGCTAGGTTTGACTATGCTGCATGAAACAACATAACGGAGTAAGGTTTTTATGGGGTTTTAGACTGGTACCCTCGAGCGGACAACTCAAGGGGGAAAGGCACGGAACTGTCGACTGCACCGTTGATCGACTAGTTTTACCGCAAATAAGCCTTTCCGAATTTAGTGGGTAATAATATAGGAAGATAAAAACCACTCATCAAGCGTTGCTATAGTATTTTGTTTGGCACGAGTGGAGTATGAATGTTGAGCATGATTATGCAATAATAAGTATTAAAACAAGTTGTCACGTATATGCATGTTAAAGAAAGCGGTTAAACAGTAGTAATGATTTAAAGCAGTTACAAAAGAAAACAATGAAACATGTCAATTTCGTCTTTGAAGAAAATTAAATACTTGAAGTAAACAATTAATTTCATGTAAAGGGAATAGGAAAGGGGGAATGTACTTAAAAATAAAGGCACAAATTCACGAAACAATTTGAAATGGTAAAAGCCTGGATATCCCCAGCATAGTCGCCATGCTGTCGCGCCCCTTTTTTCTCCCCGAGCGCTCCTTTCGGGGCCGATTGAAAGGGTTTATGACATTGGTTGGGACAACTCGTTCCATTTGAGAAAGGGTTTGCATATTTTGAAGAATCGCCACCTAACGATTTTAACAGTGCGTTAGGGTACCTAAGGGGTTCAATTACAACTACGTTACTAACCAGAGATTGGGTAAGGGATTGAAATTATCCTAAGTGGAAGGTGTTAGGCATCCCTCAGGATCCACAAGTGTGGTTCCCTGAAAAAATGGTTTCTGTGAATTTATACAATTAGCAAATAACAAGTAAAGGCTCAAATAAGAGGGGATTTAAGTCTTAAGCATGCTGATGTTTGAAAATAGTAAAGGAGATTAGACTTTGAAAGTATTACGAGCCAAGCATATAAAAGGTATCCTAGGTTTATAATAATATAGATCACATCAATGCAATACCTGGTAATCACTCCTCGAAGAGGGGCTACACGTGGTATTAGCGTACCGGTCATCATATCCATATTCTACCCTTTCCCACCCGTGAAAGCAACTAAATCGAGTGTTGATCTCGAGCTCTAATGCATGCTGTTACCCGTTCCTTCCTATCAGTCCCGGAGGAAATTAGGACTCCTATCCTAAAGGAGGTGTTAGGCAGAACCTCAGGTTTTCAAGGTGAAAATGCTAAGGCGACATATAATGAACAAATAGAACTGCAGATAAAGGGGGTAGCGCATAAACAGGAAAGGGCTCAAAAACCTCCACAAATAGTACACATAAACAACATGTCTCATACACAATTAAAGTCCATATTCAGGTTCAGATCCTAAGCATGATATCTAAGTGATAACACAAAGACGGATTTATTGCATAACTCAGAGAGGAAAGTCTTAATCAGGCTTGCCTTATGGTTTTAAGCATGCTGACAGTTGAACACTAATCACAAAGGACAGTTCTGATTTTATTTTTTAAGTTGATTACCTAAGGCTTGCCTAAGTATAAGATAACATGCAATTCTAGGTGTTGAAGATGTGCAAGGACTAATTACCAGTTGTTTAGAACAGGGGACTGTTTTAGATATCTGTAGTTAGACTTAGTGCAGTTAAGTGAGTACGATCCTATAGCATGATGTCTAATGCATCATGATGCATAGTAACCTAAACAGTATTTCTAAATGCACATAAAATCATAACATTATGCACCATTTCAGGAATAACAAAGGTGAAAGATTTTAATCGTTGTTTGCCTAGAACAGGATCTATACGTGTATAGCATGATGAGACATGATTGGAGTTTTATTACCATTATTTATTCTAGGACTGGACTTCTAAATGAAGCTTCAGGACACGTTTATAGCAATTTACTTAATTATTTGTCCTATAGGTAGGATCTCTAAGTGAGGGCAATGAATGATGATGTGCTGAAAGGAAAACAATATATATGAGCCTAAGTAGCATGATATCTAATGCATGGCATGTTGTACCTAAACATGGCTGCTATTGCACATAGGGAAAATAAACCTAGAAACATGGTCTCTACCCTTAATTATACTACATCATGCATCTCACCCACCCATTTTCACTATCCGACCCCAGAGTTGTTTACAATCAGTTACTACAGACCATGGGATATGAATTACACAACTGAAATAGAATAAAAATAAGAATTTAACTATAGGGAGCCTACAGAATAGGCTCAAGTCTCCAGGTCCTCAATGCCAGGTAATGTTTCACAACCTTTTCACAATCCGGGTGTGTCAGAGTTCCCTAAGGACCTCTGGATCCCGGGCAGTGCTCACACCAAGATTTCATAGACAAGATAGAGTAAGTGCAGTGGGGAATGTCCAGCCTTTGTGTGTCAAATTTCAGAGGGAGCTCAAGGGTCCCAAGGCAATGCTCACACAGAGGGGGTAGAACCTAGACTTCTAAGAGCATATGTGAGAGTGCTTGACATAGTTTGAAAAGGTTAAGTAAGAAAACATTTTTGAAAAGGGTAAGTAAGAAAACAGTTTTGAAGAGGGAAACATTATTGGAATAGTTTTATAACAAAGAAGTTTAACCACCAAAAGGGCAGGAACACCAAGTTCAACATCACACAAAGGACCAAGAATAGTCCAACAATCACAAGCAAGGGTAATGGTATTTGAGGGACAGATACAGAGCATGTGAAGGCAAACATGTAGTAGGCAGTACACAATCGGAAGTTCCTAAGGATTCAGGGGATTGGGGGATACAGTAGGGTGTAGGATTATACTAACATATCAGGACCAAATAGTTCAAGACAGTAGGATTTACCCTAATCAAACTAATGTACCCAACATAGGCATGAAGATTCCATAGAATATTTATCAAGTACATAAAGACATGTTGGTTATGACAAATAGAGTATAACTTATCATGTGAATGGAGTTCAGGATCCTAGTTACATGTTGAAAAACAAAATAATAAGTAAAAGCAAATTAGAAACACAATGAATTGCAACAGCAGTGGAAACATGTTGGTTTGAGAACTGAAATCTGAATTAGAACATACCAGTGAAGTGAAGAAAGCAATAACACAAACAGGAAGTAGGAGATGCACAATAGTTAGCCTTGGCTTGCTGTCACGACCCAAATCTCCCTCTGTTGGGTATCGTGATGGCACCTAGTCTTAAGGACTAGGTAAGCCTAATATTCATGGAATAATCAACAATAATAAATAAAATCTAATATTTTTCTGAAACAAGTGATCCCGTACACTTTGTATATTCCCAAAACCCGGAAGTACAAGTCATAAGCTTTCAAGAATTTACACTAAAATCCTAAAAATACCATTATTCATAAATAAGTGCAACAGTGCAAACAAAGATAAGATGGTGACTCCGAAACCGCGACCGCTGAAGCAGTTTTACCTTGGGTCTCCACAACAGCAACCGCTCTACTATCAATCACTCGGCCGGCTATGCGGAAACCTAGAATCTGCACAAAAATATGCAGAAGAGTAGTATGAGCACACCACAGCGGTGCCCAGTAAGTATCCAGACTAACCTCGGTGAAGTAGTGACGAGGACTAGTCAAGACACGCACTGGTCTAATAAAAACTGAATTAGTATCAATATAGGAATCAGGGAAATAATGATGTACACATAAAGGCTACACAATATATCTAACAAGACAGTGAATTCGATAAAGAAGGAAAACAATAAGTATCAGCGGAAACCATGAAGTAACACAAAGACTGAATAGAACACAGACAAATCCGGTATGTAAATATACAACACGAGCATGTAATGACTCAACAACTTCAACCACTTCTACATCAAATTCATATCCATCTCCACGAGGTTCCGAACCTCGGACAATTCATCATTTACAGGTCCCAATATCCGAACCCTAACACTTGGCAACTTGCGCCCTCATTCGAGAGCTAACTGCACGGACGACTCACGTGCCAATTGGGTCATTCCAGTATTTATACTTGACAACAACAAGGAGTCCTGAATCCCTTAGTAGTACTTAACTACGTGTATGCTTGTGCAAGTGTCCTAACGTGATTTCAACAACCAATAGACATAAGGAAACAAAAAGGGGCAACACATACATTTTTATCTCATAAATTTCCACACGAATGAACTCACACGGTAAGTGTTCCAGTACACAATATCAACAACAAGGAATGCCCCCAGGCCAACACAAGGATCACAACCAATCCCTGACATAGCCCACCTTGTCACGCCACGTGTGCAATATTAATGTATATGCCTGCCTTGTTTCGCCACACGTGCATAAACATGTTCCCACCTTGTCACGCCACATGCGCAACACTCAATCTCATATCCCGACTTATCATGCCGCATGTGCAATATCAATAGTAAACACGGAACGACAGAAACCTCGTGCAAATCCCCATATCAACAACCGCATGGCAGAAACCTCGTGCATCACCACAACAAGTACAACAACAACAATGGCAACAGTTCAAGATACAATTACATCAACTCAAGAGCCTTCGACCACAAGATAGGAAAAACTAGTTCACGAGAGATAAACATAACAAAGAGATCTAGGCATATTACGAATCACTCAACAAGGAAGGCAAATAGCATGCAACAGCCGCACCTAATTTCACGGGTGAACAACAAGAATCAACACAAATCCGATAACTCCATATAAGGGCAAGTCACGAAGGTATAGAATATCTAAACTTCTTTTAAGGTTGAGAAGTTATGAGAATATTCAACAATTTCTACTTAAGTCCAGGCAGTAGAGAATAACCATAACTTCATTTAAGACCAAAACAATTATAGGTTGAGATGAGAATAATTGCAAATTTGAGATACGCAGTTAAGAAGATATAGCATGACAGTAAAGGGAATAAAACCTTCAGATAAGTCAATTATCAAGTAGGCAGTAGGACTAAATCCAACAGTAAGAACTTCCACATTTAAGCAAATAAAGATGACACTAGAAATTAGGAATTTCAATCATGCTAAGGACAATTCATACTCGGCGAATATAAGGATCTAAGATTCCTAAAGGGTCAACTTTATACAAATAAGTCCGAGCATGCGCTCGTCACCTCGCGTACACGGGATACAATCAACATAGACTCAAATCCTAAGGGGTAATTCCCCCACACAAGGTTAGGCAGGATACTTACCTCAACCGCTCAAAACAAACTTGAAACCACGTTCTTGCCACGGGTATCCGACTCCCAATGGCCCAAATCTATTCAAATCAATAGCATCGTGTAAATAATACCACAAGCAACTAGTTTAGCAAATAAATTCGAAGCTAAAACGCGAAATTAGGAAAATTTCCCAAAAACTTCCCCGGGCCCATGTCTCAGAATCGAGTAAAAATTATATTTTCCGGACACCCATTCACTCACGAGTCTAAACATATAAACATCTCTCAAATCGGAGGTCAAAAATCCAATCAAAACTCAATAATTCGGTCTATGAAGTTTATCCCATTTTCTACCCAAAATTTTCGAAATTAAAGGTTGGATTTAAGATTGGAATAATGGAAATTGGTCTATAATGGATAGAAATCACTTACCCAAATTACCAGGTGCAAAAGTCTCCAAAAATCGCCTCTCCCGAGCTCCCCAATACAAAAATGGTGAAAATAACATAAACCCTCGTTTCTGCCCAGCAATTCCGCACCTGTGCCCCTGGGATCGCACCTGCGAAACTACCATCGCAGGTGCGAAAACCCTGTAAAAAGCCTAGGGTCACACCTGCGGTCAAATGGCCGCACCCGCGGCTCCGCACCTGCGAGGATTGGGGGTTTGGGCTAAGTTTCGCAAATGCGAACTCCTTGACGCACCTGCATGTCCGCTCCTGCGGAAGGTCCATCGCAGGTGCGAGACACCAGAACCAGCAATGGTTTGGCTGTCTCCCAAGTACTAAAAGCCCCCGATGAGCATCCTAAACATACCCGAGGCCCCCCGGGACCCCGTCCAACCACACACACAAGTCATATAACCTAACACGGACTCGCTCGAGGTTTCAAACCACATAAAACAACACTAACACGATGAATTAAACTAAAATCCCATGAAAATTCTTCAAACTTCTATAAACATTAAGTTTTTCATTTACGGTCTGAATCTCGTCAAACTAAGTTTGTTTCTTACAAAATTTCACAGATAACACATATAAATCATGTCGAACTTGTATCGGGCTTCGGAATCATAATGCAGGCCCGATATCACAGGTTTCACCTCAAATTTCATTTTCAAAAACCTTTATATTTTTCAGAAAATAATTTTCTTTAAAAATTCATTTCTCGGACCTGGGACCTCGGTATTCGATTCCGGGAATACGCCCAAGTCCCATATTTTCCTACGGACCCTCCGGATGGGTCAAATCACGGGTCCGGTTCCGTTTACCAAGAACGTTGACTGAAGTCAACTTTATTCAAATTTCCAATACAAAATTTTGATTTTTATCAGCTTTTCATATAAAGGCTTCCCGGCTACACGCCCGGGCTGCGCACGCAATTCGAGGTGAGATAGAAGGAGGTTTTCACGACCTCATAACACAGAATTAGATAGAATGTACGGGATGACCCTTTTGGGTCATCACACTTGCAGCTGACTAACTTAGAATAGTAGTAACTAGCACATAAAAGAGAGAGAGCAGAGAGTTTTTAGTTGTGTGAGAGAGAGTTGAACAGATTAGTTCGTCTTCTGCTTAATGAAAGAGTAGTGTATATATATAGTTTGAAACATATAGTAAATAAGGTTGGATCAAAGTTAACCCTTAATTAAGGGACTGAGTATCAATCAATGTAAAATCACTATAGGTATCCCTTAATTGAAGGGGTTAAGTTCAAACGGTATTATGCATACAACAAATAAGGAAAGGTACCATATGTGAACGCATATAGAATATAAGGAAATAACTTAGCATAGTACAAGTATGGGACATGCAATTGAGGCTAGGTTTAGAATATTTCAATTAAGGAAATAATATAAAACTCCGTGTGACAGCATAGTTGACCAAAATAAGGCAAGGAAATAATTTAAAGGTTGTAAATCAGTAAGGAAATCATCACAAAAGATCAATGAGAGGTTCAGTTACAGGAAACTAGGGGTTTAAAAAGGAGTAATGGTGATTCCTGTGAGTACACGAAGTAAACACACAATAGGACAGAAAAATCAGAGATTCAAGTAAAAATCACATAAAATCAGGGATTCAATACTATCACACAGTAAATGATTAAAGAGATTAACAAACGAACATGATATAACAGGGAGAATCAAAGAGCCAAAAATCCTAATGATTGTAGCAGCAAGAAATCACATAAGATTAGAGATTCATCTAAACAAAACAGTAACAACTAGAGGGATTAAACAGAGCAACTACAACATAAGCAGAAGAAGCCAAAATCAAGAACCCTAATGAGCAAAAATAGGATAAAAATCATAGAAAATTCAGGACGTATTCATAAGAGACAGACACATATACAAATCAAAAGAGTAGATCAATAAAGGCAAACCTAAGATTATAATATAGTGTTAAAACTAAAGTTAACGTAATAAACTATGAAAAAGATATTTTAACAAAAACCGTTTAAAAATACGAGAAGAATCTTAGAATAACCCTTAAACTTGAACAAATCGTTTTTGCAGAAAGGTTTTTTAGAAACCCTTGTTGGAAAACAAAAATTCGTTTTAGGAGAAATGGAAAACCCTTAAAGAAAACATCAAAACGACTTGAAATATGTAAAGATCTGTTATAGATCTAGAAAGATCTGTTACAGATCTAGAAAGATCTGAGGTTTTAGAAGTTAGGGTTTCGAAGAGAGAACCCAAAGAGGAGAGAAAAACTCAAGGTTTTACCGATTTTCACTGGAAAGTGTAAGAACTTTACCTGGATGGCCATGGGTAGTCGGAAAATGGCATGAGGGACCATAGGCAGGAGTTGAACCACTCCAGGTTCACCTGAGGACCTCAGGGTAGCATCAAACCGGCATGGGGTGAAGCAGGGGCTAGGAGATGGTGAGAGGTCATGGTTTCCTGCGAGGGAAGTGGTCGGAGAAGGTGGACAGTGTCCATCGGAGATGAAGAGACGGGAAGGTTCTAGAGAGAACCTGGAGATAGAGAGAGAATAGAGAGATGACTGTGAGGGGAGTGAATGGGAGACGGGGGTAGTCACCTAGGTTTAATTAACGAAGGTTGTTTTTGGACCGTTGATCAAGTTTGATCAACGGCCAGGATTTGTTCAGACGTTGGGTCGGGTAGGATAGAGATTGGGTTTGGGTATGGGTTATGTAATTGGGCTGGTTTCAATAGGCTGAAATTGAATAAAATTGGGCTATAATTTAAATAGGGAGGGGCTAATTTTTAAATACCCGATTAAATAGAAAAATAATTAATAGAAATAACTAATAATTGCATAAAATTAAATTAATCTTAAATAGGTGGAATTAAGGTAATTAATTAATATAGAAAATAAAATGAATAATTATTGATTTAAATGGTATAAAATGTACAATTAGGACATAGTTGAAAAATTATCGTAATTATGGCCAAATAATGCCAAATTGACTAATAATCAAATCCTAATAGGATTAAAAATGATATATTGAGCTGAGAAATATTTTGAAATTATTTATAATACAATTTATGAATAATTATAGAATATAAAAATACTGAATCAATTGTAAAAGAATTTAATAAAAATATGAAAAATTAAGGAAAAATATCAGTTATTATAAAGAGTGATTTTGAAGGTATATACGCAAATTTTAAAATAGTTTGAAAAAAATTGGGTATCAATAGAGAGGAGTTTCTACTGGATAATTGAACTAATAACCAAGTGAATTCGAGAGACTCACTTGAACATTTGAAGTGAATTATCTAGAGTTAAATCCCAAACATACATCTTGCACCTATACTATCAACCCTATCTTATCCCCATTGATTTCTTCCTTTGCATACTACTTGTGTTGTTTGTCACTAGTCAATAGTTTAGAATCTTAGTTAATTTAAGTTTTAATTATATAAACCTCAATTGTTGATCATCTTGGATAGCAACCTAGCTCTAGCTACAAACTACGATAATATTGTTTAACTCCAATCCCTGTAGATACGATATTATATTATACTATATTCGACTAGCGAGCATTTTTAAGTGTGTATTTTGCGCTCATCAAATTAATCTCTCACGTAGCCTCCTCGATCAGCTGACCTTTCCAATGCACTTTCATAGAAGCAAAACTCTTAGATCTCTAACTTCCGAACCTGCCTGTCTAGAATAGTCACTGGCTCTTCCTCATAGGTCAAATTCTCATCAAGTTGTACCTTACTGAGGTCTAAATTATGTGACCTATCCTCATGGTACTTCTAAAGCATGAAAAAGCAAAATATCGGATGTACCACAACTAGGTTAGGAGGAAATTAACGCATATGCGCAACCTCTCTAACTCTCTCTAAGATCTCAAACAGGTCAATAAACCTCGTTCTCAACTTGTCCTTCTTCCCAAACCTCATCACGCTCTTCATAGGAGACACTCGAGAAGAACATTCTCACCTTCCATGCAAACTATATCTCGAACCTTCGGTCCGCATAACTCTTCAGCCTGGACTAAGTTGTACGAAGCCGCTCTTGAATCATCTTGACCTTCTCCAACGCATCATGAATCAAATTGGTGCCCAACAATCTAGCCTCACTAGGCTCAAACCAACCCACCTGAGAACGTTACGCCTCCCATATAAGGCCTCGTAAGGAGCCATCTGGATGCTCGACTGATAACTATTATTTTAGGCGAACTCCACTAGAGGTAAAAATTGGTCTCACTTGTCACACCTCCTTTTTAGAAAAATGAGTTTTTTTCACTTTAAGTGACATTGTTGAAATGGGATTGATTTTATTTTATGTAAAGAGTCACTATTCGGAATTATTTAATTACGGTGTTCCGAGTCACCAATTATTTTAAATCCCGAATCAAGGAAAGTCTGACTCTGTATAAATCTACAAAACATAGAAGACCTGGGTAAGGAGTTCTGTTAACCCGGGAGAAGGTGTGAGGCATCCCAGATTCTGTAGTTTTAGCACGGTCGCTTTACAATTACACCCAGCTTAATTATCCGATTATTACATATTTTAAACATATTGTGCATTTTTACCTTTTTTCGCTTTTATTGTACATTTTAAACTACTTTTAGTATTTATGGAATTATTTTAAAATAAGTTACGATGTCGTACACTTATTATTTTAAACACATCGCAAATCGCGCCACGTGAAACACACCCGCAATTTATGACATGTTTATTTTGTTGTTACCTGGAAGTTGGGGTCAAGGCGTGCAAACATGCATTTGAATTTGGAATTAAGTGTCAAAGTTATGTCACAGTAATTGTACTCATAACCATGACAAATTATTAATTAAAGCATGCCTAAAGAAATTACGAGTTTTCAAAGATGTTGTCATAAATTAGAAGTCATTGTGAAGATCAATAAGCTATGGATTTCATGGGAAAATATGACACCAGAATTATGGGTTTAGCATTTTGAGATGAGAAATTTATCTAAAATCCAGGAATTATCTAAATTTCTAGATGAATCTGTACTAGATACTAGTGATGTTTTATTTATTTGTTGGTTATTCCCCCTTTGGGATTTCTTGAATCTCGCTAGTCAGTGGTTGAGTAAGGGTATTACAAGCCATGCTTGATTTTATTACTGACGATAGATTTAGTAAATCATGTGGAATACATAACTTGAGGCCTTTCCAGTAGACCAACAAGTCTTTTTGTGGGCGTTGGGATCATTGGCCTATTCAGCTTTAGAGTCAAGTTGACTCTCTTTTTCAAACACAGGCCCAAAACATTGCTTTTAGGTTGTTGGGCACAGATTTGGTTTGGGATGCTTTGGAGAAGGTGAAGTTGATTCAGAATCGTTATCGTACAATGCAGTCAAGGCAGAAGAGTTATGCAGATCGGCGGGCTCCTGATGGGTGATAAGTGGGGATTTTGACTACTTAGAACCTTTTTAATTTTGTTTTAGTCCAAAAGCGTTTAATTGTGTTTCATCTCTGAAAACTGATGACATATGCTTAATTACAAGAATAGTGGAACATAAGCCCCAAAGATGAAATCCAACTCAAGAAGAAGTAATCTGAACTAAGGACAAAAATAGGTAGAGAATATCAGAAGTGCAGACCGCATATTATCGTAGATTGTGAAGAAAATCCTATCAAAGACAAGTGCAAAGTGCGGTCCGCACATGAAATGTGCGGCCGCAGAACCTGGGCAAGAGAAAAGGTTCAAAGAACCTGCATTCAAGTTCAATAGAAGTGCAAACCGCACAATTATTGTACGGCCGCAGAAGATCAGCTACGCGACCGCAGTCATATTTGTGCGGTCCGCAGAAGAACAATGTGTGACCGTACTTAGAAATGTGCGGACTGCAGAAAGAGAGAAGTACGACCGTAGTTCAGAATTATGCGGCCGCAGGTTTCCACTCCTGCCAGGATGAAGCAAAGTGCGAAACCGCACATGTAATTGTGCGACCGCATAACCTTCAAAAGGGAATTTTATACAAAAATTTCAGCACTCTAAATAGAATAGTTTCACTTTTTTAGGTGAACTCTTGACATCAGCAGCCACTCTAGATGTTTTACTTTGCTCTTTTTAGTCGGTTTTGCTATTTTGAGCTTTTTGAATATTACTTTCATCATTTTAATCATTAATATGAGTTTAGTTATCACTTCTTCTTCTTTTTCTTCTAATTTAAGCATGAGTAGCTAGATTTTCACTAGGGTTATGACCCAACCCTAGTGTGTAAACTTAATGGGTGTTTGATTTATTGCTCGCTTGTGGTTGGTTGTTGATTATCTAGCCTTGTTCTTGCTTTTATTTGAAGAATTAATGGTTGCAAATATTATTTCATACCTATTTGACTTGGTCTCTACTTGAGAAAGAGAGACCTTAGTCTAGAAAAACTTGGCTAGCAAGGAATTGGGTCAATCGAGTGATTGATAAGCCCAAGTAAAGGGTTGAACCTAGAGATAGTAAAACCCGACTTGCGCTTATTATCAACTATTTTTTTCAATACCGATTTGCACTTGAGAAATCCAAATTAGGAAAAATCACTCTCTGAACGAGAGGTATTGAGTGACTACTTGAGTGTTGACAACTATAATATACCCCAGTCAATAAAACAAGCTTCAAAGTTTACAACCCATAAGGCGAACACCTAGGTAAAGGTCATAGCCCTAGGTCTTTTTATCATTTGAACAATCAAAAACAAATTCCTAGTTTCATTCTTTAAAATCGAAATCGTAGTTAAGTTATATTTTCAAACAAAATCCAATATTGCGGAAGTGAAAATTAAGATACACAAACTCACACACTAAGATATATATTACTAGCACCCATTCACGTAGCTACTAGTGAAATTCGGCCCCGACTCTGTTGGGTATTATTATTGCATCGACCGTTTTCATATCCTCAAATAGAGGAGTGAAATTTGACGAGACCAATTTTTGGCGCCATTATCGAGGAGCTAAAAGACGGTGTTGGCTATATATTTAGGTGTGTTTATGGAATATCTTCTTTTCCTTTCGTGTTACTAACGTGTGAGTATTGTAGGTGCAATTATGACAAACAATGAGCTCGAAAACATAGCGGGGGGGGGGGGGGGGGGGGGGAGGGGGATGTGGATGTTGATGATGATGCAATGGATGAGGTCCCTCTTGAACCTCAAGCATATAGACGAGGCTGACCTCCTCAAGACAATGTTCCAGTTCCACCCCCACCTCCACCACGAGCGGCTCCACACCAGGTGTTGCTGAATGAAGGGTATGCAAGTGTTATAGTCCCACCTGGTATTAGGGGGAAACTTTCAAATAACCAACGTGATACTCACTTTTCTCGAGCAACGAGGGTTCTTCACCGATGCACCGGGTCAAAATGCATATAAACATTTGAAGGGGTTCATTGATACGTGTTGGGGAAACAAACAAACAAAGGTTTCTGAGGATGCTTTGAGGCTAAGGCTTTTTGCCTTCTCTTTATGGGGGAAAGTTTTAGATTGGTTGGAACATTTGCCAAATCATTCCATTCGTACTTGGGATGAACTTGCAAAGAAATTTATTTCGAAGTACTTCTCTCCCGGCCACATGGCCATTCTTCGGGATGAAATTCTAGAATTCAATCAAGAGCCTAATGAACCACTACATGAGATATGGGAAAGATATAGGAAAATGGTGAAAGAGTGCCCCAACAATGATATGATGGAGAACATGATTCAACAAAATTTCTATCGGGGGATCAATACCACCAACCAATGTATAGTGAATCAATTTTTCAGTAGGAACTTCATGACTACGTCTTATGCGGAGGCATGTGATATTTTGGATGAGATGGAAGATACTTCATCGGCATAGCAATCCAGAGCAAATGTTCCACAAGGTGATCCAAATGTGATTCTTCTTCATAAAGAGTTACATGACCATGGGCAAGCCATAGCTGAGTTGACAATCACCATGAGCCAATTGGAAAAGGCTCAACTTCAATAAGTGCAAAACCCGAGGCAAGTCAATGCTATAGAGGGAGTCAATATGATGGTAAATACGAGAAGAACAAGAGGTCCACAAGTGCAACAAAGAGTGGAAAATTTTGTACAAGATGATAGTGGGTTTGATCAAGGTGATTCTTACAATGATCAAGACGAAGAGGTCCAATATGTGAACAACTTTCAAGGGCAAAGAAACAACTACCAAGGCCCTAGTCAACAACAATGGAGACCTTAGAATAATCAAGGTAATTGGAATTCTAGCAACTAAGGTAATTGGAATGGTGGAAACAATCAAGGCAATTGTAGTGGAATCAATAACCAAGAGAATTGACAAAACAATAATAACCAAGGCAATTGGGGAGGCAATAAAAAAGGCGGGTGGAACAATAACCAAGGAAATCGGGGGTCGGGTTTTCAAAGGCCCCTGGTGTACCAACAACCAAGCAACCCACCTCCTTATCCTTCTCATGATCCTAGTTCCTCCAACAATGAAATGGGTCGTATTGAGAATATGTTCAAGCAAATGATGGAGAATAATGCCGATTCTGATGCCCAACTTGCTTCACACAACACATCAATCCGTAACTTAGAAGTGCAAATTGGTCAAATATCTCAAGCTTAAATTCTCATCCTAAAGGGGCATTACTAGCTGATACGGTGATGAACCTGAAGGGTGGGAACACTACGGGGCATGCCATGGACATTACGAGAAGAAGTGGAAGAGGTGGGATGCACCTACCTCCAGTCAAAGGCAAATTGTGGATGATGAGAAAGTGGTAGAAGAAGAGGATATCTCAAACAATGTTGTTCAAGTAAATGATCAAGTGCGAATTGATATTGATGACACGGTGGAAGAGACTCAAGAGGATGTGAACCCGTCTAGGGATCATGTGATTGACATACCAAAACCTCCAGTGCAAAAAGCTAAGGCACCATTACCTAAGCCACCTCCTTCCTATCCTCAAAGGCTTGCCAAGAAAAATGGATAGAATCAATTCAAGAAGTTCATTGATATGATGAAGAGTCTCTCTATAAATGTGCCATTAGTTGAAGTTTTGGAGCAAATGCCCAGATATGAAAAGTTTATGAAGGACTTGGTGACAAAGAAAAGATTGATGAATTTTGAAACTATCAAAGTCACTCACCAAGTGAGTGCAATTGTGCATTCGATGGCTCCTAAGTTAGAAGATCTCGGTGCTCTTACAATTCCTTGTACCATTGAAAATGCCGAGTTTGCAAAAGATCTTTGTGACCTTGGGTAGAGTATCAACTTGATGCCCTGTTTGGTTTTCAATACATTGAGAATTGGGCAACCAAGACCCACATTTATGAGATTACAAATGGTCGATCGTACAATGAAGAGATTGTTGGGGTGATTGAGGATTTATTGGTTCGAGTTGAGAAGTTCATTCTCCCGGCGGACTTTGTTATTCTTGATTGTGAAGTGGACTATGAAATGCAGATTATTCTTGGTATACCTTTCCTTGCTACGGGGAAGGCTCTTGTTGATGTGGAAGCCGGTGAACTCACTTTCCGGGTGGGTGATGAAAAGATGGTGTTCCACGTGTGCAAATCTATGAGGCAACCGAATAGGATTGAAGTGTGTTCGTTCGTGGACTTGGTGACCGATGTGATTATTGATGATACAAGTGCCACGATTAATGTGGGTGACATGTTGGAGGTGTTTTTCTCAATTTTGATGATGATGAAATGGATGGATTCATGGAATGTGTTAATTATTTGCAAGGGATGGGTCCTACAATTATATACCTCGGAAACTTTCGTTAGATCTTGAGAATATGAAAACTCCTCCTACAAAGCCTTCAATTGAAGAGCCTCCTATCTTGGAGTTGAAGCCATTACCTCCACATCTCAGGTATGAATTCCTTGGCTCTTGATCTACTTACCGATTATTCTTTCCTCTTATTTGACTAACGTGTAGGTTGACTCTACATTGACGGTGCTCCACAAGAGGAATAAAGCTATTGGGTGGACTTTGGCAGATATTCGGGGGATAAGCCCTGTATTTTTCATGCACAAGATTAATTTGGAGGAAGATGTCAAACCCTCAATTGAACATCAAAGGAGACTCAATGAAGCCATGCAAGAGGTGTCCAAAAAGAAGATCATAAAGTGCGTAGATGTCGGGGTTGTGTACCACATTTCTGATAGTTCGTGGACTTCTCCGGTGCAATGTGTGTCCGAAGAAAGGGGGCATAACTATGGTCACCAATGATAAGAACAACTTGATTCCAACAAGAATGGTGACCATATGGAGAGTGTGCATGGACTATCGGAAGCTAAACAAAGTCACAAGGAAAGACCATTCCCACTACCCTTTCTTGACCAAATGCTTGATAGGTTGGACGGTCGGGCATTCTATTTCTTTCTAGATGGATATTTGGGCTACAATCAAATCCTTATTGCCCCGAAAGATCAAGAGAAAACAATTTTCACTTGTCCCAATGGCACTTTCACTTTCAAGCGGATGCAATTTGGCTTATGCAATGCACCGACAATTTTTCAACGGTGTATGATGGAGATCTTTACGGATACGGTAGAGTACTACCTTGAAGTCTTCATGGATGAATTTTCGGTAGTAGGGGATTCCTTTGATGATTTCTTGGCAAATTTGGATAAGTATTGGCAAGGTGTGAAGAAACGAACTTGTTGTTGAATTGGGAGAAATGTAATTTTATGGTCGAGGAAGGTATTATTCTTGGCCACAAGATTTCAAAGAAGGGAATAGAGGTCTAAAAATATAAATAGAGGTGATTTATAAAATTCCACCTCCAATATTTGTGAAGGGCTTGAGAAGTTTCTTGGGTTATGCGGGTTCTACTGGTGCTTCATAAAGAATTTTTCCAAAGTGGTGAATCCCTTGTGCAAGATTTTGGAGAAAGATGCTAAATTTCACTTCAATGATGATTGCATGAGGGCATTTGAATTTATCAAGTTCAACTTGACAACTACTCTCGTTATCACCACTCCGAATTGGAGCATTCCTTTTGAGCTCATGTGTGATGCTAGTGATGTGGCGGTTGGAGCAGTTTTGGGGCAACGTATCAACAAGATCTGTCATCCGGTCAACTATGCTAGTAATACCATGAATGATGCCCAAGTCAATTACACTGTGATCGAAAAAGATCTCCTTGCCATTGTGTTTGCTATTGAGAAGTTCCGCCCGTACTTGATTGGTGCAAAAGTGATTGTCCACACGGATCATGCAGCACTTCGTTACCTTATGAGCAAGAAATATTCCATAGCCCGGTTGATGAGATAGGTGCTTTTGTTCCAAGAGTTTGATATAGACATCCAAGACCGGAAAAAAAGTGAAAACCAAATGGCAGGCCACTTGTTTCGTTTGGAAGAGGAGGGGAGGCCGCATGATGGCCTTGAAATCAATGACTCCTTCCCCGATGAGCAACTCTTAGCCATTTCAATGAATGAGTGCCATGGTTCGCGGATCTAGCAAATTTTCTTGTGAGTGGTATCATCCCGGATGAGTTCTCTTCAAACCATAGGAAGAAGCTCAAACGGGATTGTCAAGACTATTATTGGGATGAACCGTACCTTTTCTGGATTTGTACAGATGGAGTGATCAGAAGAAGTGTACCGGAGGCGGAACAAGTTGAAATTCTTGGGGCTTGTCACTCTTCGCTGTATGGTGGTCACCATGGTGGAGCAAGAACGGCGGCCAAAGTGCTAAGTTGCAGTTTCTATTGGTCTATTCTTTACAAGGATGCAAGTGATCTAGTCAAGCGTTGTGATGAATGTCAAAGGGCAGGTGGAATCTCAAAGAAAAATAAAATGCCCCTCACTATCATTTTGGAGATTGATATTTTTGATGTATGGGGTATTGACTTCATGGGACCTTTTGTGAGTTCTTGTGGAAACACCTATATCTTGGTCGCGGTTGATTATGTGTCTAAATGGGCTAAAGCCATTGCTCTACGCAACAATGAAGCAATAAGTGTGGTGGAATTTTTTAAGAAGAACATCTTCACAAGGTTTGGTACTCCACGGGCTATCATAAGCACTGGGGGTCGCATTTTTGCAACAAAGATTTTGACACCTTGCTTAGTAAATATGGTGTCTCTCATAAAGTTATGACTCCTTATCATTCACAAGCAAGTTTTCAAGTGCAAGTCTCCAATTAGGAGATAAAGAGTACTTTGTACAATACGTGAATGTTAACCGGACGGATTGGTCAAAGAAGCTTGATGATGCACTATGGGCTTATCGGACTTCTTTCAAAACTCCTATCGGGATGTATCCATACCGGTTGGTGTTTGGAAAAGCTTGTAATCTTCTAGTGAAACTCGAGCACAAGGCCATGTGGGCTTTGAAGAAGTTAAGTCTTGATTGGGATGCAGCTGCTAACTTGCGGGTTGCACATTTGAATGAATTACATGAATTTCGGTACCATGCATATGCAAGTTCGTCCTTGTACAAAGAAAAATAAAGTACCTTCATGACAAATACATTCGAAATAGGTAACTAAAGGTGGGAAATCTTGTTTTGTTGTTCAACTCACGATTGAAGATGTTTCCCGAAAAGCTGAAATCCAAATGGAGTGGTCCCTTTGAAATTATAGGTGTGACATCTTTTGGTGCATTGGACTTGAAGAACAAATATGATGAGTTATTCTGAGTCAATGGTCATCGGGTGAAGCATTATTTGAGACGAGTTGATGATGGTCACGTGGTGGCAGTGATTCATTTGAAGTGATGGTAATTCGCGTCGTGCCGCGACGTTAAATCAGATGCTTTTTGGGAGACAACCCATGTTTATTTTTCTTTTCTTTTCTTCTTTTTAAGATAGATCTTATTTTGTGCTAACTGGATTTGAAGTATGTTGCAGGAATGTGTGTGCTTTACAAGAATTGTGCTCAGAAAAATTGACTAAGTATGAAAAAAGTGTGGATCTTGTGCGGACCGCACAATTTTGGATGCTGCAGCAGAAGGAAAATGCGGCCGCACAATTCTTGTGCTGACCGCACAACTTGAGATGGAAAAATACAAACTCTCTGATGTTTGTTTGTCAAAGAAATAGCCAAAGTGCGGCCGCACAGTGAATTATGCGGTCCGCACCAATATCTGCGGCCGTACAGCTAAATCTGCGGACCGCAGATCATCAAGAGGAAGTGGAACATCAGGTAACAGAGTGCCGACCACAGAAGGAATTCTGTGGTCGCACTCATCTCGTGAATCCTTAGCCAAACCCGCTTAGTATAAATAGTAGTTGTAATGGTACTGTTGAAACTTTCCAATCTCTCAGAAATCAAAACAAAGGGATAAAATTTGCACACAACTGGTTCAACAATCTACCACCTAATTAAGCATTTGTGATCATTCCATGGCACCACCTCATCACTGGTATGTTCAAATCATTTCTAGGATTCTTCAATTTTCTAACTTAGTTTATAAATTGTTAGTTATTTTAGACCATTTATCAATTTCATATCCATGTGGGGTGTAAATTGTGTTGGGTAAATTACTACTTGCTATTTGGGGAATGGGTATCTTGTTTTGTTTAATTGCTACTACCATGTCCAATTTGTGCATAAAATCGAAACCCTATAGGACTTTGCCCGATTGAATTTTGAAATGTGCGGTCGCACAAGGAATTGTGCGGTTCGCAGAATTATAGCTTAGGGCATTTGGTTAGGCAAGATTGTGTGGACCGCACTTGAAATTGTGTGGTCTGCAGAAATTCAATTGCGGCCATAGAAACGTGTGTGCGGCTGCAGATCGGGGCATTCTCTGTCTTCAGAGAGTTGCCATTTTCAGGTACCCATTGTGCGGCCGCACTCAGAAAAGTATGGACCACACTTCAACTCTGCGGTCGCACTCAAAATTATACAGACTGCAGTTTCATTGATGCGGCCGCACTTTAAAATTATGCGGCCCGCACAACCAGGCTTGCGGCTGCACTTGCAATTGTGCGGACCGCACTTCCCTACCCTGCAACATGTTTTGTTCTATGACTTTCTGATTATCTTCAATTGAATTAGAACTGACTCCTACTACTGTTTGTTGCAGAAAATGGTTAGATCTCATGGTCGTGGTGATACATCAAAGGGGAGGGGTGAACCTTCCAGAGGCAGAGGCAAAAACACTTTACCCCTCGCCTTCCAAAGAGTAATCAGCAAGAAAGCCACAACAAGCCGAGGTAGACAGTCGGATCCCTCCGAATCAAGTTCATATGCCTCGTTTAGGGAAGCATCGGATGGCGACTTGGTGCAAGAACATCCTGTTGTGCAATCACAGCCACAACTGCCTCAGAACTCCCTCATGGCAGATACCAACTTAGAAACGAGCCCACCTCTTCTGAGAGCAGTTTTGAGGGTTCGGAAGGTGACAGTCAGGCGTCAGAGCCTTCATCCACACATGCCACCAATGCACCTGCTACCACATTGGATGTTAATAAGCTTCCAGATGATGGCCGAGGGGGTGATACCAGAGTAGCCGGCCTTGAGAGGTCGAAGAAGAAAGAGATTTAGGAAGATAGATTTATGAGTCTGGCTGCCTTCATGAGCTTCCGAGAGTGGTGGCTGGCAAGATCGCTCACTCTTGAGCGTCAATTCAACTTGAAAGACCTTGATAAGTACAACACAACAGTGTTGAGACAGTTTCGAGAGAGAAAGGGGTGGATGTGGTTCAACCAGAGTGTCATAGATGCCAAAGAATACCTGGTCCGAGAATTTTAAGCCAATAAGGCACATATAAAGAAAGGGACTATGGTAACAAAAAAGAGAAGTCTGAAGGTGATATTGGACCATAGCACCCTGAATAACTACTTAGGTTTTGAGGATTTGGAGCCTGTATAATACCTGGAAAAGTTTGCAATGGGTATGTAGCTCGCATGTGGCTAGCTGAGATTCTTGCAGCTCCGGGGCCGCCTACAGCATGGATCACAGCAGGGGTTCCTATTTAGCGGAACACCCTAAATTTTGAGGCAAAGGGATAGCAGAAATTTGGATGTAGCATACTAGATTCGTTCCCAAATGAAACAAATCTTCCATTTTCGAGGGCACTGCTAGTCGCTTATATCATGGTCGGGTACCCAATCAATGTAGGTGCCGTGATGTCGGCCCACATGTCTGTAGTCTCTAGGCAAGGTGAAACCTCCTACCTGTATACCAACACCATCACTGAGTACCTTACCTATGCGGGGGTTGAGCCAAGGGATTTTGACACAAAGGTGCGGGCGAAGAAGCCTTTCTCATGGTATTCTTTGATGGATGGTGGAAACCCAAAGAGGGTCAGCCCTTTACTACTGCAGGCCAATCTAATAGCCCAACCGGGTATCTACTCAGACAATTGACATGCCATCTACTTCAACAGATGCTTCAGCTGATAGTGTAGCAATTATGCCTCCACCTCCTTCTTTAGGCCCTTCAGCAGCACCTATTACAGGTTTCCCATCGGCTTTGAAGTCGGTGCCCATGCCCACTCATCCATTATCTGCGCTTCAAGTCTCCCAAACAATGGTGAGCCTCAACAACTGGATGCAGACAACCACTACAAAGATGACTGACATATCCAGTGTTGTTGTAGCACAGTCATCAACTCCCACACCCCAGATTCCTCCGACAATCGAGGACACATTGAAGAAGATCTTATAAAATTAAACCACCATCATTAACACCTCGGTAGCACATGGAGTTGAGGAGCTGGGGAAGCAGGTAAAGAAAATGAGGAAATCCCAGGCGTCCAAGAAATCAGTTGACAGGTTGAGGAGAGAGGTGACTCAGATAGCATCAGCTGGTGATCTTCCATTCGATTTGCTCATAGGGTAAGACCCACCATCACCAGCAGCTCCAGCAGCACCATCCGTTCCAGTGGCACCAGCTGGCCAGTCTGAGGAGCCAGACCTGGCTACCAACATTGTTGAGGCAGTGTGCCAGATGTTCCCCAACCCAGTTACTCCCATAAAAGATGATGATAAGATCCAGTTAGAGGATACTGAGGGCAGTGACGCTGCTATGGACATAGATATGTCCAAGTCCACATAGGGAGTCATATTCACTCTTACCCTTCTTTATTCTTGTTTTGTTAAGAATTGGGGACGATGCTTATTCTTATTTGGGGGGTGGAGTTTATTTGATATTTGGATGACAGTTAGACATTTGGTTTGTAATAATTGACAATATTTTCTTCTTTCTCTTTATTCTGTATGTATATATTCTCTCTTTTCCTCTCCCATTATGTATATTCGTTATGCTTTTAGTAGTTTGATTTTTAGCTTCTTTATTTTGTTTTCTTATTAGTCTATGTTTAATCTAGTAGCTACTTTTTTTTAATGTTTTTAGTGACCAATAAGCCTTTGGTTTTCTTAATGTCACGACTCTTTCCAAAGGTAATTTTTGTGTGAACCGGGTGACTCTTCCCAATGATGGATGGCATGACCACCTTCTTAAGGGATTGTCCGTTTTTGGTGTTTAGCTAAGAATAGTAGTAGTAATGAATAAAAAGACCTAATTGAGTCAAGTTAGAAGATTCAAACATGCTTCACTTGGTACCAACACACTTAACTACGTGCTTATGGCTAAAAATAAGGTTTTTGGAAAGAAATAGCTCTAGTTAGTGACCTTGTGACTCTTTTGTTGTCTTAGGACATCATCAAGCGGTTTAGTCGAGCCATAGTGATTTTCAGCCTTGAATATGGTCGTTGTGGGCCCTCGACTCTATCCTTTTTAACAATCTAGTTGCATAAGACGTGAGATGTTTTTGTTGCAAGTCCAAGTATCCGTGCAAATGGTTTAGAACTTGCCCGAATGTGTTTCTAGGCGAAATTTTAAGTTTTGCTTGGCTTGAAAAGTGATTGTAGGCTCTCCTTGACCCGCTTGAAATTTTCCATGGCCCACCAATGTTTTTATCCCTAGTCAACCCATTTGAGCCAAAAATCTTTCTCATTTGATCATCATGTTACAAGCCTTTACCCGTTATTTTCGTGACCCTATCTTGGCACCTGAGCTTTCCTTAACACTCTTATGAAATAATTGGCTAAAAACGTAAGTTTTGGGGAGAGACGAGGAGTTTGAAAAAGGTATCAAGGCACAAAAAGAGAAAAGAAATGATGAAAAGTAAAGGCAAATAAAAGAAAAAAAGAACAAAAAGAAAAATGCAAAAAGAAAGTGAATAAGCTGAAGATTTGAAGGGATTTCAAAGAATAGAATGATACAAATAATGGAGAAAGCAAAGAAGGAGAAAATGAATGTCATGACCAACCAAGAGTGATGCTAAGTCTCTCTAATTCCCCTATGGAAAAGAAAAGGCCTCAAAGAGTTGGCAAAGCATGAGCCGATAAGAGAAAATGGAGCGCTTAAGGAAAGATGAACATGTTCTATCATAGAATATCCAACCTTAGTCCAAAAGCCTTCATTGCATTCCGAAAATAACCTACGTGATTTCAAGCCGAGTGAGCTTACATTAGTGGTTATTTAAATTAGGGGCAAGCCTATGGTACTTAAAGTCGTACTTGTGACATTCTTTTGAGAGAGAAGAGCGAACCTTTCAACAATCTTTGAATTGAATGATACATTCTTAAGTGAGATATGCAAAAGGAGAGCAGAGGAGGAGGAGTTTGGGATCCACAATGACCTACATGAAAGAGCAAGATTCCTTGATTAATAAAGTCAACTCTTGATGCTCAAGGGTCACACTAGAACTATTTGTGCTTAAATGTTCAACCCATTGCCTTGTTAATAATTCGTAAGTTTTGTGGGTAATTGTTGGTCCCAAATTGATGTATTATTGATGTATTTTTTATTAGCTAGAATAGCTCTTAACTTGTGGAGGTGGGAATTACCTTATTTGCTTAAGGACAAGCAAAAACTTATGTTTGGGGGAGTTGATAAGTGGGGATTTTGACTACTTATTAGCACCTTTTTGCTTTCGTTTTAGTCCAAAAACGTTTAATTGTGTTCTCAAAAACTAATGAAATATGCTTAATTGCAGGAATAGTAGGCTTAATTGCAGGAATAGTGGAACATGAGCCCCAAAGATGAAATCCAGCTCAAGAAGGAGTAATCTGAACTAAGGAAAAAATAGGCATAGAAGCTCAGAAGTGCGGATCGAGATTATCATCTGCGACCGCAGATTGTGAAGAAAATCCTATCAGAGACAAGTGCAAAGTGCAATCCGCACATGAAATATGCGGCCGCAGAACCTGGGCAAGATCAAAACTTTAGAGAACTTGCATTCAAGTTCAACACAAGTGCAGACTGCACAATTATTGTGCAACCGCAGAAGATCAGCTACGCGGCCGCAGTCATATTTGTGCGTTCTGCACTTAGAAATGTGCGTACTGCATAAAGAGTGAAGTGCGGCCACAATTCAGAATTATGTGGCCGTAGGTTTCCATTCCTGCCAAGCTGAAGCAAAGGTGCGGACCGCACATGGAATTGTGCGGCCGCAGAACCTCCGAAAGGGAATTTTTGTCTGAAAATTCCAGCAGTGTATAAATAGAAGAGTTTTACTTTTTTAAGCGAACTTTTGACATCAACAGCTACTCTAGACGTTTTACTTCGCTCCTTTTAGTAGTTTTTTTATATTTTGAGCTTTTTGAATATTACTTTCATCATTTTAATTATTAATATGGGTTCAATTATCACTTCTTCTTTTTCTTCTAATTTAAGCACGAGTAGCTAGATTTCAACTAGGTTTGTGACCCAATCCTATTGTGTAAACTTAATGGGTGTTTGATTTATTGCTTGTTTATGGTTGGGTGTTGATTATCTAGCCTTGTTATTCTTTTATTTGAAGAATTAATGGTTGCAAACATTATTTATGCCTATTTGACTATGGTTGCAAACATTATTTCAAATGTCTATTTAACTTGGCCTCTACTTGAGAAAGAGAGACATAGTCTAGGAAAACTTGGCTAGCAAGAAATTGGGTCAATCGAGAGATTGATTAGCCCAATTAAAGGGTTGAACCTAGACATAGTAAAACCCGACTTGAGCTTATTATCAACTGCTTTGTTCAATACCCATTTGGACTTGAGAAAGTCAAATTGGGCAAAATCCCTCTCTAACCGAGAGGTATTGAGTGGGTAATTGAGTGTTGATAGCTATAATACACCCCAATCAATAAAACAAGCTTCAAAGTTTACAACCCATTAGGCGAACATCTAGGTGAAGGTCATAGCCCTAGGCCTTTTCATTTGGAAAACAATCAAAAACAAATTCCTAGTTTCATTCTTTAAAATCACAATCGCAGTTAACTTAGATTTTCAAACAAACCTCAATATTGCGAAAGTGAAAATTAAGATATACAAACTCACGCACTAAGATATATACTAGCATCTATTCACATAGCTCCCAGTGGAATTCGACCCCAACTCTGTTGGGTATTATTATTGCGTCGACCATTTTCATATCCTCAAATAGATGAGTAATAATGGACGAGATAATGTGGCACTCATGGTAGGTGAGACGGTTCTACTCAAAGTTTCACCCATGAAGGGTGTAATGAGGTCTGGGGAGAAGGGGAAGTTGAGCCCTTGATATATTCGTCCCTTTGAGATCCTTGAGAAAGTGGGTGAGGTGGCCTACAAACTTGCATTGCCACCCAGCTTTTTGGGAGTTCACCCATTGCTCCATATTTCTATGCTCCAGAAGTATTATGGTAATTTGTCACATGTATTAGATTTCAGCTCATTCCAATTGGACAAGGATTTGACCTATGTTGAGAAGCCAGTGGCTATATTGGACAGGCAGGTCCGAAAGTTGAGGTCAAAGAATATTGCTTCGGTGAAGGTTCAATAGAGATGTCGACCAGTCGAGGAAGCGACTTGGGAGACCGAACACGACATGCAAAGTCAGTATCCTCATCTTTTTGGCACTTCAGGTATGTCTGTATATAATGTCGCCCAAACTTACACCACTAATTTAGGTTGTGAGGCGGTCGATGCAATAATAAAAACCCAACGCGAGTCGGGGTCGATTCCACATGGAGCTATGTGAGGTATATACCTAGTGTAAATGTATGATGTGCCTAAGATTGTACTTCCACATGTTCAATTGTTTTTTCTACTTCTACTTTTATGCTATGCTAGTAATTGTAAAGCTATGAGACAATATTTTTGGTTTTGGTTGCTTTTCAAGTTATAAAAGCTCTAGGGTTGCGACTTCCGCCTAGTTAGTTACCTAATGGATTTAGAGCTTTAGGGCGTGTTTGGTTGATCGGGATGCAATATAGCAATCACACAAAATTACTCACTCTATACCTCTCGGTAGTTTGAGTGATTTTCCCCAATTTGGCTTTCTCAAGTCCAAATGGATATTTCACGAAACAAGTGATAAATGCTCAAGTTGGGTCTTACTATCTCTAGATTCGACCCTTTAATTGGGGCTATCAATTTCTTGAGTTCACCCCAATTTCTTATTAGCCAAGTTTTCCAAGACTTAGTCTCACTTCCTCAAGTAGAGACTAAGTCTGACATGACAATAATTGCAACCATTAATTCTTGAATTCAAGCAAGAACTAGACTAAATATCATATACCCAATTATAAATAAGCCCTATATCAATAACCCATTAAGTACCCATACTAGAATTGGATCACAACCCTAGCTAAGGGTTTAGCTACTCATAGAAAATGAAGAACTTACAGAAGAATCTAAGATAAAATTCATAATATAAGATTAAGAGAAGAAAATCTAATGTTAAAATGTCAAACTAGTACAAAGTTACCCAATACAGTAAAAGAAAACGACTATATAAACTCAGGTGCACAAAACTTAACCTAAAAATCACAAAAAGATCTATATATACCCAGCTGAAAATATCTAACAAAATTTTCTCTGCGAAGGTTATGCCGCCGCACAATTCTGTGTGTGGCCCGCACTTTGAGGCTGACAGGTCTGGTTGGCTTTTTGCGGTCGCATAAAACTAGGATGCGGCCGCACTTCCTCTGATTGTGCAGACCGCACATTTCTGAGTGCAGACGCACTCTTGATCTTGGATTGGGACTAGGCTTCATTCTGCGGACTACACATTTATGAGTGTGACCGCACTTTGGCATCCTGCGGCCGCACAATAATAGTGCGGTGCCCACATCTTCAAGCTTCCCAAAACATGGATCTATAAATCTCATCTTCTACGGCCACACAATAATAATGCGGTCCACACTCTGTGAAGGGATCCTGTCAGTGTATCTTCAGAGTTTGCGGCCGCACAGTATTGGCCGCACTTTGGCCCTTTCTACCTTGTTTTGGTTCTTGTCCAATTTTACTCCTCTTTGAGTTGATTTTCACTTCTTTGGCTCGTTTCTCAATATTCCTACAAGAAAGCATATTTCATTAGTTCTCGGGAATACCTTTAAGAATTTTTGAGCTAAAACATAAGTAAAAGAAAGAAAATAAGCAGTCAAAATCACTATTTATCAACTCCCCCACACTTAAGATTTTGCTTGTCCTCAAGCAATTAAGGCAATTCCCACCTCACTAGAAGAAAGGGCTATTTCAGCTGGCTTAAGTTGAATCAAACATAAATAAATTGGGACCAAAAATTACCCACACGCTCATGAATTATTAACAAGCCTATGAGTTGAATGTTAAAGCATAAATGGCTCTAATGTGACTCTTGAGCATCTAGGATTGACTTTGTTCATAAAGGAAGCTCGCACTTTCATGCATGTCATTGGGGATCCTAAAATCCTCCTCATATACTCTTTGGAAGCTCATCTCACTCACGAATGAAGAACTCAATTCAATGGCTCGAGAAAGATTCACCCATCACTCTCAAAAGAGTGTCATAAGCCCGACTCTAAGTATCATATGTTTGCCCCTCATGTAGATCACCACTAATGTAAGCTTGCTCGGCTTGAAATCACATAGGGATTTTTTAGGCATGTAATGAAGGTTTTTGGACTAAGAAGGGAAATATCGGAATGGAATTGGTTCATCTTTCCTTTAGCACTTCACTTTCTCTTTTTGGCTCTTACTTTGCCAACTGTTTGAGTCATTTTCTTTTCCCTTAGGGGAATTAGATAGACTTGACATCACTCTTTCTTTGTAATGCTATTCATACTTTCTTTCTTTATTTTCTCCATGCTTTGCACTTTTTCTTTCTTTTGCATATTTTCAACCCTTTCACATTATTCGCTTTCTTTTTGTGTTTTTCTTTTGTTTTTCCTTTATTTTTCTTTGCCTTTCCTCTTATTCATTTGATTTCTCTTTTTGTGCCTTGATACCATCTTTAAACTCCCCGTCTCTCCCCCAAAGTTGTGTTTTTGCCATTTGTATCACATGAGTGCTAAAGAAAGTTCAGGTGCCAAGAGAGAGTCACTATAGAATGGGTAAAGGCTTGTAACGTGATTATCGAATAAAAAAGGCTTTAGGATCCGAAGGGCTTACTAAGGATGATATCATTGGTGGTCCATGGAAAGTTTCAAAATGGATCAAGGAAGGCCTACTATCACTTCTCAAGTCAAGATAACATAGAATTCCGCCTAGAACACACGGGTACTTGGACTTGTAAAAAAATACCTCACCTCTCACACAACCGGATTTCTTAAGAGAAAAGAGTCGAGGTCCCATAACAACCGCATTCAAGATTGAAAATTGCTAATATTTCAACTAAACCACCCGATGATTACCTAAGTCAACACAAAAGTCACAAGGTCACTAACTAGAGTTATTTCTTTCCAAAAACTTGTTTTTAACCATAAGAGCGTAGTTAAGTGTGTTGGTACCAAGTGAAGAATGCTTGACCCTTATTTATTCATTAATACTACTTGTTTCTACCTAAACATCCATAAAACAAAAAAATTGACTCGATCCCTTAAGAAGGTTGTCACGCCATCCATCGTTGGGAAGAGCCACCCGGTTCACACAAGACCCACCTTTGGAAAGAACAGTGCATTAAGAAAATCAAAGTCTTATTGTTCACTAAAGTATAAAATAAGCTAACAAATCAAAAATAAGTTAATAAAGTAACTAAGAAGCTATACTATTAAGAAAACAAAAATGAAGAAGCTATGAAATAAACTACTAAAAGTAAGGCAAATGAATATACAGACCGAGGGGAATACGATATATACAAGAGGGATGAATATATACATAATGAAGGAGAAAATAAAAATAAAAGAAGAGTATTAAAGTTATTATAGGCCCAAAAGTAATCAAATGTCATCACAATCATCCAAACTGAACCAAAATAGACCACCCCCCAGAATAAGAACAAGCATTTTCCTCAATGCTTAACAAAATCAAAACAAGAGTGGGTAGAGACTAAAGAGAACTCCCTATATGGTCTTAGGGTGACTAGCAACATCACCATCCTCCAAATGTTCTCATCATCACCGGGCTGAGGGACAACAGGGTTGGTGAGCATCTGAAGCATCTCTTCAACAGTGGGGGCAGTGAGATATGGCTCGTCAGACTGGCCAGCTGGTGCCTCTGTTGATGGTGCCTCTACTGATGGTGCTGCTGAGTCTGTTGGTACTGATGGATCTGTCGCCATCAGTAGGTCAAAAGTGTATTGGTAAAAAAGAGTTTCACACGTAAGCCAGCTTTTGACAACTCAGCTAGTCACGTGGACACAGGAAAACACTACAGCTGGATGTGATTCTTTGAAGAGGTACGGTACAAAGAGGCACGGTTCAGTAAACCCACGAACTTATCAGACACGGGAAACTCAACTTGATCAAAACGCGAGAGAGGTACGGTCAGAATGAATCTAGACAAAGCTACAGGTAGATTCAAGGACCCACAATTGATTACTCGAGTGTTATGTAACCGAACCCCAATTACCATTATCCTTTGTAACCCCTCACTAATAATTAGTCATTAATGAGTAACCATAGCAAGAGTCGTACGTTATAAGAATCTCCTATATAAGGGAGGGGAATACAGCTTGTAAAGGCATCTGCTTCTCGAATACAATCAACCTCGATTTTCTATATTTCTGCAATATTGTCTATTATTCATTTTTATCCATTACCTTGATTATCAGCGTCCCGTATTCATCTTAAAATAAGCTTCATTCAAAGGGTCTAATTCAGTGGTTAAACAAATTGGTTCCGTTACCGGGAACCTGATAATCTTTGTTACTTTTCAAGTGATATCCTCTGAATTATGTCAAACCCCAACGACAATAACCAGCAAAGGAGTGGAACCCCAGTTCCATCGCCTTCAGGAACCCCACGTGGTTCGAGGGAATAATCCCCAGAAAGATCCAACAACAACAATGGTGATAATGATCAAACTGTGGAACAAGATCATGCAAAGCAAATGATTACAGAGTATGTGAGCCAAGCTTAGCAAGAATTTGCGAGAGGATTACCGGCAGCATTACCTACACCGCCGACGCCACCCCCTAGTAATACCATCACTATGGAAAATCCTCAATCTGGGTTGGCTAACTCAGGAAGAGGAGATACTCCTAATGAATCTCTCGAAACGAGACCAGGTATATCTAATAACTCAGAATTACAAAATTTACTGCTAACCATGCAGAAACAGATGAAGGAGCAGAACGATCGCATCNAACCTTAGAAGTCAAGCGCGGCACCGTTGCCTATACCCAAGAAGTTTAAAATGCCTGACGTTCCCAAATATGATGGAACAACTGACCCACGCAACCATGTGACTGCTTTCACTACTGGGGTAAAAGGCAACAACTTAACGAGACAAGAGATTGAATCAGTCCTTGTCAAAAAATTTGGGGAAACACTTACCAAAGGGGCCCTAACCTGGTATTCTTTTCTCCCTGAAAATTCTATTGACTCTTTTGTTGAACTTGCAGGATTCGTTTGTAAAAGCACATCTGGTGCACAAAAAGTTGAGAAGAGAATGGAAGACATATTCAAAATAAAACAAGGAGACACAGAACTACTCTGTGAGTTTGTAGACAGGTTTCAACGAGAAAGAATGCAGTAACCCAGGGTGTCTGATAATTGGGCAGCCATGGCATTTGCAATCAACCTGAACGATAAAAGCTCAGAATCCACGAGACGACTTAAGGAAAGTCTAAGAGAATTCCCCTCTACAACATGGAACGATGTATATAACAGGTACAGTACTAAACTCAGAATAGAAGAAGATATCATTGCTCGTTCGAGAGATGAAGATCATTCCAGATCCAAACGTCCTGAATCAGATAGAAGATCGGGTAAAAAGAGGTACGGTCCTTACTTAGGACCCTCGGGATGAGATATCCGCCCCAGGTTCGAAAACACTAGGTCAGACTATAGACCATAAGGAAGAGACGTAGTCTCATGCTTTTCTAGATCCAGAAAAGATCGAGATGAACGACCTAGAGGTAGTACTCAAATTGGGGATCATACCTTTAATGTAAGTACTACTGAACTTGTCTCAATATTGAGGAACATGGGAGACAAGGTTAAGTGGCCCAAAGAGATGCGGTCAAATCCAAGTAGAAGAAACCCAGATCACTGGTGTGAATTTCACAACGATCATGGGCACAAAACTGCGGATTGCAGATTTTTACAAGGTGAAGTAGAAAATTTGTTAAAACAGGGCTATTTAACAGAATTGTTTAGTGATAAAGGTAAACGGGAATATATGAGGAACAGGCAGGAGCCCCCAAAACCTCCTTCTCCAAAATGAACCGTTAACGTAATACACGAGGGTGAAGAAGTAAACAGAGTGATTTGCAAAACAACCACAAAGTTCACAATTACACATGGGAAACGGGCTCGTGAAAATATGGGAGAAGACGATATAACCTTCGATGATGCAGATATCAGCGGATTAATGCTTCCGCACAACGATGCTCTGGTAATATCTTTACTTATTCATGACACTAACGTAAAAAGAGTGTTGATTGATCCAGGCAGTTCACTCAACATCATTTTGCTAAGAGTCGTGGAAGAAATTCTACTGGGGAATCAAGTAATCACAAAAGCACGAGCCATATCAGGGTTTGATAACTCTACAGTTATAACAAAAGGAGAAATTGAGCTTAGCACTTATGCTGAGGGGGTGATCAAAAGTGTCAGGTTCCAAGTCATCGATACTGACGTGGCTTATAACGTAATCATTGGAAGGCCATGGATCCACGACATGAAAGCGATACCCTCCACGTTGCATCAGGTAATTAAATTTCCCTCTAAATAGGGGATTCAACAAATCAAAGGAGATCAGCAGACCGCAAGAAATATAAACTCGGTGGTACACTACAATAAGAAAATAGAGGTGGAAGAATTACGAGATACAGGAATCTCCCAAGCAGGTAACACAGCCCAAACAAGCATGGAAGGAATTACTACCCAAATAGGTATGGAAGGTATTATTGCTGAAATAGGTACGAAAGAAAATACTTACGAGAAGGAAAATCAAGTTACCACGGAAGGTATACTATACCACACAGAAACAGATTCCAGACCGGACGTCATTCGTAAACCGGAGGAATATGAGCACATCAAAAAAACTATGGAGGAGCTCATAGCTGTTCCATTATCTGAACAAAAGCTTCAGCAGAAAGTGTATATAGGCACAAGGCTAGGCCCCGCTCGAAGAGGTAAGTTAATTGATTATTTAAAGGCTAACGCAGACTGCTTTGCGTGGTCCCACTTAGATATGACAGGCATCCCATCAGAAGTGATGACTCATAAACTAAATGAAGATCTATCCTTCATACCTGTTAAGCAGAAGAAAAGAAAGCAAGGACCATTCAAGAACAAAGTGATCTACGAAGAGGTACAGAAACTCTTGAAGATTGGTTCGATACGAGAGGTAACGTACCCTAACTAGATAGCAAACACCGTGGTAGTAACTAAAAAGAATGGAAAGTGGAGAGTATGCATAGATTATACTGACTTGAATAAAGCATGCCCCAAAGATTCATTCTCATTGCCACATATAGATCAAATGATTGATGCTACAGCAGATCATGAATTATTGAGCTTTTTAGATACATATTCTGGTTATAATCAAATTAAAATAAATCCCTCGGATGAGGAAAAAACTTCCTTCATTACAAACATGGACTTACTGTTATAAAGTTATGCCTTTTGGCTTAAAAAATGCTGGAGCCACCTATCGAAGGTTAGTGACTAAAATGTTCCAAGAACATCTTGGAAAGATGATGGAAGTCTATATTGATGATATGTTGGTAAAATCAACACAAACACAAGACCATTTCCAGCATCTCTCTACTGCTTTTGATATTCTATGCAGGTATAATATGAAGTTAAATCCATAGAAATGCGCTTTTGGAGTGCAATCAGGTAAATTTTTGGGTTTCCTTGTGTCAAATAGAGGAATAGAGGTAAATCCTGCTTAAATTAAAGCTATAGAGGAAATACATGGTATTTTAACAAATAAAAAGGAAGTTCAAATATTGACAAGGAGAATAGCAGCTTTTGGGTAGGTTTATTTCTAAATCTTCCGAAAAAAGTTTTAAATTCTTCTCAGTTCTCAAAAAGCAGAATCAGTTCGAATGGACTGAAGAATGTCAGCAAGCCCTCAAGAACCTGAAGATTTATCTATCGAAACCACCACTGCTTTCAAAGCCAAAAGAAGGGGAAAGATTGTACATCTACCTGGTTGTCTCAGAAACTGCTGTAAGTGCAGTATTGGTAAGAGAAGAAAAAGTTAAACAATCACCTGTCTATTATGTAAGTAAAACTTTGCTAGATGCTGAGACAAGATATCCACATCTAGAAAAGTTAGTCTTAGCTTTAATAATGGCATCTAGAAAATTACGACCCTATTTTCAATGCCACCCAATCACCATTGTGACCTCGTATCCTTTAAGAAATATTCTGCATAAATTGTCGGGAAGATTAGCCAAGTGNCATCCGGGCCTATGGACCTTGTTCACCGATGGTTCTTCAAATATAAAAGGCGTCGTCTTAGTCATAGTCTTGATATCACCCACGGGTGAAAAGACATGGCAAGCTATAAAGTGTTATCCTATCACTAACAATGAAGCAGAGTACGAAGTTGTTATTGTAGGGCTTGAACTCGTACGGGAGCTCTCAATCGAGCAAATTGTGATCAACAGCGACTCCAACTGGTAGTAAATCAGATACAGGGGACTTACATCGCTCGAGAGACTAGAATGCAACAGTATCTTGAAAAAGCACGAGAGCTCGTGAGACAATTCAAAACATGGAAGGTAATGCAAATACTTAGAGAGGAAAATGTAGAAGCAAATGCATTAGCTAACCTCGCAGCAGTCACGGAAGTAACGAACAAAGACAATAAAATTGACGTTCAACTATTTCATTCAATAATAGACAAGGACAGGAATGAGGTAACTTTCAACAACCTAACCTGGGACTAGAGAAATGAAATTCTTAATTTTTTACAGAATGGCACCGTACCTGAAGACAGGAAAGCAACTAAAGCATTAGCTGCAAAGCTACACGATACTGCCTTATTAGCAACTCACTTTATCGCAAGATGTTCGGAGGACCCCTAGCTAAATGCCTCGGACCTAACCAAACGGAATTTTTGATGAAAGAAGTCAACGAAGGACACTGTGGAAATCACTCAGGGGCGAGATACTTAGTGAAAACACTAATCAGAGTCGGATACTATTGGCCTAAGATGGAAGAAGAAGCCGAGAATTTCGTATCCAAATGTGACAGATTCCAAAGGTTTGCCAATAACATGCATCGACTAGTGGAATTATTACATACAATAATATCCCCATGGCCTTTCATGAAATGGGGTATGGACATAGTGGGACCTCTTCCCACAGCTAAAGGATAGGTATGATTTTTACACGTACTAACCGACTATTTTACAAAATGGGTAGAGGCAGAAGCGTTCAAACAAGTGTGGGAAAAGGAAATTAAAATCTTCTTATGGAAAAACATAATATGCCGCTTTGGAATATCAAAGGAAATCGTGTGTGATAATGGCCCACGATTCATAGGCTCGCAAATCACAGAATTCTTCAAAAGTTGGCAAATCAAGCGGATAAACGTCGTACCACCCCGTGGCTAATGGTCAGCCGTAAAGAAATCATAGAGTGTTATTACAACCGTAAAGCTCATCTCAGATACTTTAAGATTGGGGACTTTGTCCTCAAAAAAGTCTTTCATCAACGGAAGAAGCAGGTGCAGAAAAGCTAAATCCAAACTGGGAAGGACCTTAAAAAATCCGAGGCATAGTTGGGAAAGGCGCCTATGAGTTGGAAGCTATGGACGGCAGAGTTCTACCAACAAGCTAGAACGCCATCCATCTAAACAAGTATTACTTCTAAAAGAATAGAATACCCACCGTCAGGTATCACATGTTCAATTTTATTTTGAACATTTAAAAATTTTACTAACTTTTTTAGATGATAGGCACAAAGCTAACCTATCACCAAATGATGATATTAGACCTGCAAAGACACGAGGAAATAACACAATTCCCGGTCTAGGGTTACACTTTCTGATGGACGTTTTAAAAGGGTTAAGCAGTCATCATCTAAAAAACTATATACCTTCGAGTCCGGAATGTTTTTCCTTTTTAGGAAAAGGACCACAAGGAAGGAATAATCAAGTGCTCGAGATTTCATTCTTCAAAGATCAAACACTTGGGGAGCTATACAGTATGGAAGTCTAAGACGAAGCAAAGAAGACTATCAAAAATTCAAAAGCTCGAGCCTGAAGACCCATCTACCCAACGAGAGAAGTGACATGAGCAGAATCGAAAGAAATCAAAAGATCCATTCAAATACAAATCCTAATGCAAAAAGCAAAAACCGGCAAAATATTAGTCACGAGAAAGAAA
>MDKI01265777.1:0-46107 GCA_005239505.1 Nicotiana paniculata
CCGAGGTACCACACCTATTATTCACATTTCACAAGTCACAATTACTACCTTTCTTATATCACCGCATGAGCCTTGCATTTATTTTAAAAATATTTATCCCGAAATAGTTGCACGCTCTTTAGCCCCCTTATCTCACTGCGTGGCTTCAAGTAATTCCCGTACTAGAAACACGCATATAATTACAACTTATTCCGCCACATGCGCATCAACCTCTATCGTTATACCGCTGCATGTGCATAACTATCACAACACAATAATCTACTCGCACCACACGTGCCCATATTCCACAACATTGCCAAAATCAACAATACTAATGTTACAACAACACATAGCCCACGACTCAACCACAATATATACAAGAATATCAATAACAACAAAATGAACGAGAAATAACTCAACAAGGAAAGGTATTCCAATGACCAAATATTCAAACCACGCACGTGTTAATAGCTCTCAACAACTACCACTTCAATAACTCAAAACTGAAGGTACTTCCATGAAACATTATCTTCAAATTCTAATGCTAAATGTAAGCTCAACAATGAAAAAGATAGCATGTAACCACGACTACAAATTAATGCATATAAGGAAAACCCTGACAATGGAAACTAGAACATGTAATAACAACTTCAATTAAATCATGCAACAATAAACTTGGCAGCGGAAGACAGAATAAATGATAACAACTTCAATTAAATACTTATAAGTAATCTAAGAGAACAAACTGGTAAGTTGTTCACATATAAGACCATGTACACACTTGTAGCCTCATGTACACGTCTTCCATATAATTCAAATAGTACAATAAAATCAAATCCTAAGAGGTAGTTCCCCTACATAAAGTTAGGCAAGATACTTACATCAACTAGGCCAAATCAACACTCGAAACTAGTCTTTCCCTTAAAATTTGGATCCACATGGATCAAATCTAACAAAAAAATAACTTAAGATCATCAAACAATGCAAGAGGAACGAATTATGATCAATATAGCTATGATATTTATACAATTTCCCAAAAGTGAACAAAAGTCAATTCTGGGCCCGCCGGTCAAAACTGAGTTTAAGGGTAGATATACCCATTATCCTACGAGTCCATATACAATTTTGTTTAAACATCGGAGTCCAATTCGACCCTCAAATCTCAAATTTTTATTTTTCAAAGCTTAGACAAAAGTTCTCCTAGATTCTCATGAATTTTGATGTTATATCTCATAAGTAATCATATAATATAGTTGAAAATTGATCAAAATAACTTATCAACTGACTGTAGGCGAAAATCCCCTCTCAAAATCGCCTCCTACCGAATCTAGTATTCCAAATTATGAAAAATGAAGCCAATCCCTCCTACCCAACACTTTTGTTCAGGTGTAGATGTCGTAATTTAAACCATGGGTTCACAATTGCGAACCCTCGTATTTCCGAAGAATAGCTTGAAATTTCGGTACCTGACAAGCACATGGCAATGCCGCAATTGCGACACAAACCTCATAAATGTGAAGTCTGCCCTCTTTGCAAATGCAGCCCATTAGTCGCAAATGAGAACCGTCCCAACCTAGGCATCTCTTCGCAATTGCGATCATGGTTCCCCAATGCGATCCCTGGGACCCGCTACTATGATCGCAATTGCGATGCTGGTGCTTAGAATTGTGATAATTGGAGCACACCTGAACCCTGCAAAGGTGTCCGAACCATTCTGAAACACGTCCGACACTCACCCGAGTCCTCGGGGCTTGTAAGACCCGATCGGTCATTTTGTGTAATTGTGCCTCATTTTCCCTTTTGATTCTTCACACATGTGTAATTTAGGTTCTATAACTTGAGGGGTTAATTTGTTTCGTTCCAGGAAGATTTTGAGTTGATTTACACCTTTGGTTCTTGGCTTAGAAAATTAAGATAGAAGTGTTGACCAAACTTTTGACTTTTGTGAAAACGACCCGAGAACAGTGTTTTGGTTACTCCGATATCTTTTTATTGTGATTTTGGACTTGATCATATGCCCGAAATCGAATTCGGAAGTACGTAGAATGATTTGTGTTATTTTACCGAAAATTGGCAATTTGAGGGTTAGAAGTTTGATCATAGGTTGACTCTTGGAAATCAGGTTTGAAATTAAATTTTAGTACTTGGAATAGGTCTTTTATTCTATCTAGAACCTGTATACAAAATTTGGTATCGTTTGGAGTTGATTTGATAGGATTCAGATGCTTAGTAGCAATTCTAGAAGTTCTTGAACTTTACTTTAAAATTCATGCGTTTTGATGTCTAATTCGTAGTTCTAGATGTTTTTTTGTGTTTTTATAGAGTGGGCGTGTTCATATGATGTTTTTAGACATGTGTGGATGTTTGGTTTGGGGACACGAGGGCTCAAATGAGTTTCGGACGTGTCACGAAATTGTTTGGACTGAAAACTGAACTTGCTGGCGTGGAAGTGCTCTGATGTCGCAATTGCGAGCACTAGCCTCACAATTGCGAATTGGTTACCTTGAAAATTATAATTAAAATTATATTTGATTATGTGGTTCTAAAAATATGTGATTTATTTTAATGCTAGTTGTTAAGCAGTTGATGTTAAGTGTGATTGAAGCGAATAGAGTAAAAGCAGTATGAAATCGGTGATAAGCAAGCCGAGAGGCCTCGAATTGGGTGTCCAATGCTGGTCTCGGGGGGTTTTTGAGATCGAGGCTCGGGGCTACCATTGGACGGTCGATGAAGCTAGAACAACTTTATATGTTTCGGAGTATGCAAAAATAGCCACTACCCTATTAAAATTGTTTTGAAAAAATAGTTTTACCCTTTCTTCAATTCTTATATTCCCAAACCATTGTTTTATTCATTCAGAGGGAATATTGAGAGCCAAAATTTCATAGGCTAACTTTTCGCGTGCTCCTCAGTATCTGTATCGTCCTTGCATGCAAACCAGTTGCACTTAATCTTTTCCTTCGTCATCTTCTCTGCATTGAACGATCGAGCTGGTAATTTATTTATTTTTTGCATTGAACGATCGAACTGGTATTTTTTTTTTGCTTTTATGCATTTTTGTTTTTGTATATGTGTAATCGCAATCAATGCTATGTTTGGAATCAAGTATGTGTGAAATTTCAAAAATAATGATTATAAGTTGATTTAGTGTCGAATAAGGAGCGGATTTTTGTGAGGAAGTTATTCCGAAATTTTTGGTATTGAAATGTGTTTGTGGTTCAATCAATGTATTTGATTATGTAAGGACATTTCATAAGAATAGTCGTACGAATTCATAAGCTAGTTGTGTTTATGAATTTTTAGTTAACTGTGTTTATAAAAGTTAAGGACCAAGTGTTCTTAACTTTTGAACTTGGATCTCAAAGTTAAGGACAGAGTGTCCTTATCTTTTGAACTTGGAATTCAATGTTCAGGACCAATTGTCCTTAACTTTTGAACTTCGAATTCAAAGTTAAGGACTAAGTGTTCTTAACTTTTGAACTTGGATCTCAAAGTTAAGGACAGAGTGTCCTTAACTTTTGAACTTGGAATTCAAAGTTCAGGACCAAGGATACGGAAGGTTGATTAGTGATGCCCCTCCGAAAAAATACAATTACCGCAAGAGAAAGGTCTTACCACGATTCTTCGCCTCCTATTGTCCCACTAACATATCGCGCCACACGCGCTCAGCATATGGGTACCAAATCTAGTTGGCGGATCCAGTTCGGAAACTTTTGACCGAGCCAGGATACACGGCAATGGCTGCAGCAACAACAAAAGACATTTCATTAGGTAATTAAACAACAAAGAGAAGGCGTTTGGTTAATATGTGCACTTACGTTGCATATTCCACCTCTCGGGGAACGACGTCCTTTCCGACGGAACCAGGTCTGCAGTCCTGATTCGGACAAAGAGATTCATCCACCCTCTATCTCTAACTTCATTAGTATAAGAAAAAAAGGTCCTCGAGGCCCGACGTTGAAGTTTGATCAGGACACCACGATAAAGTCGGGGGCTATACATTCTAATCAGGTGTTCAAGGGTAAAAGGCATTCCCTCAGCCGTTTTTGTGAAATACCAAGTCATATATACAGTGCGCCAAAAAGACAGATGTATCTGACCAAGGGTTACTTGATATCGTTCGCAGAAGTCAAGGATAACAGGGTCTATTGTGGGTGACGATGGTCCCACCAGACCAAGGGTAAATGGGTAAGTATACACACTGAGGAAGCCGGCCTCATGCGTGGTAATATCTTCCTCCCGGGAGGGGATCTTCACAAGCACCGAACTCCCCCACTGACAGTCTATTTTTACCTTCCCAGTATCTGAGATCAAGCTGATATACCGGGGCATGGGCTCTCATCGCCCTGGCCTCAAACATGGCTTGTCAATCTTAAAATCGGAGGATATCACGCACGCCTCAGGGATGAAATCCTCGAGACGAGGGGTTCTGTCGCCTTCTCTTGTGACGGTCGTGAAGGGGAGGAAGGCTTGTTAATCTGAGAAACACTAGGGGAAGTCTTCGCCATTTCTTTCCCTCTGGGAATCGCGAGAAAAAAGGAAGATTTGGTCGGAAGGGAAATACCGGAAAAAGATAGGAAAAAATCTCTCAAGAACTTGTAGGCATGATAAGAGAGAATAAGTAGGGGAAGGCATATTTATAGAGGGTCACCATGTACGTTATAGAAAGCCAAAGGGCGATTAATTGTTGTCATCAATGCAGGAACTTCTCAGTAGTTGTATGGACACGACCCTATGGGTTCCCCTCTATCTCGTCAGTCACTTTATATGACACGGATGATGCAATAACGGAAATATGAAAGGATAATGAATTCAAGACGTTTCTTGTCTCTTCATTCCAAGAAACGCGGGGACTATCTGTATACGGTCAAAATCTGTAGCGATCGATTTCGAAGTATGACATCGAGGATGGACCTGAGGAGAAATTTTGAGAGGAGTTTATTGAACGAGAATATCTAGGGGTCGGCATATATCGGAGCAAGGAAAGGGGCAAGACCCGGCGAAGGAAAGATCCTGGATTCCCGGGGATATGTGACTAGGGCTGACAAGCACCTGCAAAATGGTACGAGTCTGTGTTAGATCAATAAATGGCCGCACTAGCTGTCCCCTCTTGTAATAAATGCTAATGTACTATGTTAGAGTTTTCCCTCCTATATAAGGGTTACCCTTGTCATTCCTTAGACGCATGATATTCAATACAAGGAATAAAAATATTCTTTGCTTAATTACTCAAACATTCCCTATTGTCTCTCTGTTAGCTCATTTACTTACATTTATTGCATTTCATTTATTGTTCTTCATTTATAGCTCATTTATTGATCATACTCAGCATTAAAATTGGTGGATAAAAAATAAACTCCACCTTACTTAGTTGCTACCACACGCCATTTTTACTCAACCATGCTTGGCTGGACTGGGTTAAAAAGTTGTATATGGGCTCCAAATATTTTAATGAGGAAATTATGCTATATACCTATTCCACCCAAAATAATTACCCGCCTTTACCTATTCTAGAAATAATTACAATATATACATATGCAAACAAAAGTAATTCCCCATTAATCCTTCGTCCTGTTTTATTCTTGTCAAAGCTAATTTTTCTCCTCCTTTTCTCTTTCTTCTCTTATCATTTTCTCTGCTCTTTATCTTTCTTTCCTTTCGCCAATATTCCTACAAATTTTCATTAGATATATGATCTATCTACCTCTCTCTCCTATCTTTATCATTTTCCCCAGGAAAAAAAAAGCTAAAAAAGAAAGATTTATCAAAAAAGGATAGAAATGATAAAGATAGATATATGATCTATCTACCTCTCTCTCCTATCTTTATCATTTTCCCCAGGAAAAAAAAAGCTAAAAAAGAAAGATTTATCAAAAAAGGATAGAAATTTCTAAGGTTTCAGTTTGCTACAAATTACTGAGGTTGTATACGTAATAACAAATTGCCGACGCTCTTTGAGGCAAGTTTTGGTCGTATTCACCTTATCGACTTCACTTTGGAGTTTGACCACCTAATTCATTTCCAAAAGCGACAAAATCATAAAGTACAAATTTGGCGATATTGTGACAAGATATGTGTTTGTTTGAAGTATTTTGCTGTTGAAATTGTTGGGTGTTGTTAATTGATGGTAGATTATGGTGCTAATGCTAATTTTTTTAGATTTATTACAAGAAAATTGTCACGACCCAAATTCCCACACGGGTCGTGATGGCTCCCAACAACGGGGTTAGGCAAGCCAACATGAATTACACTAAGTGTTACCCTTCCCATGTGATTAATTATCCCCACTTTTACCAGTTTTAAACATTTATTAACATGATAATAGCCTATGACATAAAAATAAAGCCATCTGATACATGAGCCAAAAGATAAGCATATGTATGAATGTACAACCCAAAACCCAAAATATACGCAAAGTGTGTGCCAGGAACTAGTTTCACGAGTATCATGGGAAACTATCTGAATATACAAGGATAACATATATATAAACAATCCCATAGTCTGAATGAAATAGACGGGAAATGACAAAAGGAAACTCCGGGGTGCTGCTAGAGATCGTCAGGAAGCGTAGCACACTGCGAAGTCGAATTGGCCCAAGTCAGTATGTAATACCGGCCTGATAAACAGATGTACCAGCCTCCTGACCTGTACAGTCAAGTACATAAAAAGAAGAAGAAGTGCAACATGAGTACATAATAAATATGTACCTAGTGAGTATCCCGCCCAAACTCGAAAGAGTAGTGACGAGAGGTCGACTAGATACTCATTAAGGTTCAACAATATAATATATGACGAAATATGGCTAAAACAATAGGCATGGGAAACAGTGAGCAACAAATATACAACAAATAACGAAAACCAGATAATAACTGAAAAGGGACAACAAGGTACCAAAATCCTCTCTTAACCAATACCTGACACTCCAATTTTCATTAGGCGACTCAAAACTCAAGTGATCATACACATACTAGGACAAGACAACCGGCCGGAGTCATAAGGGTGGTCATAGGGACTGAGGTCATAAGCTATCCCACGATCGCAAATCATAACTGCGACTCGCGTGCTGACTCGATATAATAAGCTATCCCACGATCGCTCATCATCCCTGCGACTCGCGATTTCATTATGGAATTGAGTATAACCAATGAGAACACAAGTGCAGGTTTGTTCTGTTACAAATTCTATCAAATTCTGATTTTATGTTAATAACTACATTTATCTACAAATAAACTGCATATCAGTGTACATATATATAACAGTATTGTTTTTAACAGTATCTACAAAATTGCTACATTTATTCTACAATTAAACTACATACTATTTGAAAAAAAAATGTTGAATACATAATTTCACTTCATCCACAAATTATCTACAAAGATTCTACAAAATTGTAATGGCAGTATTTATCTTTATTCTCATGCAGGTTGTCACGACCCAAATTCCAACTCAGATCATGATGGCGCCCAACACCGAGGTTGGGCAAGCCAACATCAATTACTAGCGAGATTTCTTTTTATTTAAATATTTAAGTGCTTAACAAGTTTTTGATTGGAAAATCATTTAAAGAAAACAGTCAAGCGATGCAATTCGATTAAATGAACTCAAAAGATCGTTTACCAATGTGTGTGATGTAGCCAAAATATAATAAAAAAAACCAACTACGCGTGCCAAGACCTAGTGTTACAAGTCCACAGGCGACTAGTGGAATGTACAAAGTAGACAAAATAATATACAATTTGTCCGAAAGGGGTAGATAAAACATCCAAAAAAAAAAATGTAATAGGAACTCCACAGTGCTGCTGAGGAACGCCGGGAAAAGCAGCTCACCGTGTAGTCTAGCCCAGTAAGTACTCTGGACTCTTGTTTTTTCATTCAAAGCTGGTGCACCCTTTCTCCTTGCCAACCTGCCCGTCACCTCACTTTCACTAATTGCCCCATTTTCCTGCTTCTTTCTAGCATAGTCCCAGAGTAGCGCTCCATAGCGTCTACGATGTTGGTGAACATCAAAAAGGTCTTCTGCGGGAATTGACAAGTCTCCAAGACTAACATACTCCGCAAAGGCAACAACAAATAAACCATAGTCGCTGCAAAAACAAAAATATGTCAATATTTACCAAATGATTAGAAACAAAAAAGAATTAAATGTATAGAAAGAAAGAATATTTTTTTTACAGTGATCCTTCTTTTTGCTGTGGAATCTCTCCAACGATCCACTGAATGTTAAGAGGGTCGGTAACATCTTTCTCAATGTATGCCTTTGTATTCTTGAAGTTGATGTCTTTACGCTTCCCATAAAAACCGGTGCATGACAAATACAAAGGGATAATAACAGAAAACTTGTCGACACAAGATTCAACAATAGGGTGATTCCGTGAAGAGACCATGGAATCATACGCATAAGGTTGTCTGTCTGCAATGTCAAAAACAACCAACACCCAGTGGAATCTTTCTACAATGTTGACGGACATGATGACATAGTCAACTTCATCCCATGCATCATTTGCAAGTAGTCTATACCCCAATATATATTCTGCTACAACATCCTGGGGTTTAACAACAGAAAATTTCTTATCTTGAGGAGAACTTTGGTACTTTTCATAAATTTGGTCAATCCTGGTCTTGAACAAACAATCTGTTGTAGTAAACTTGGTCTTGTTGTGGGGGCCATACTTGCCTCTTTTCCTCAAGTAATACATTATAACATTAATGTGCTGCAACAAAAACATTTGGCATTTATACAACAATTCAACTTCAAATAATCTACATAAAACTACAGGATAACTACAATTATATTGCAATCAGAAACATATCATTTACTGTCACGACCCAAAATCCATAGGGTCGTGATGGCGTCGGACCCCCACCGTCAGGCAAGCCAATCATTAAATAGTTAAGTTAAATTTCCCATTTTAGCATTTTTGAAATCATTACCTTTCACTTTAACACGAATAACTAAATAAAAATGCATTAAATAGAAATAATGATCCACTATCCCATTTTAATAAAATACATCCCAAACACATCCCAGAACCCGGTGACACAAGTACATGAGCAATTTCTAAGGATTTTACAATTTCTACAAAGCTTGTCCGAATTACAAATTCGGACAAGGAAATTTAATATAAAAAGTACAATATATAGAGGATGACTCTGTCGGCTACGGGTCGTCTCCGGATGGTGCAGCTCGTCTAAGTCCCCAAGTCAATCATATTGTTGCGTAAGTACCTGTGCAATAAAAATGCACAACAAGTGTAGTATGAGTACGAAAATAACGCATACTCAGTAAGTATCCCGCCTAACCTCATAGAGGTAGTGACAAGAGGTCGAATAAAGGTCAATTAAATATAATCAAGTGAGGTGCTAAGCATGGGTATCGTAAGCAATTAAATGATAATCAGGGATAAGAAATATCAACTTGTTTCACATTTTACATACCAATTCTTATTCTTTTTAACTGATAATTCAAAAAACTCCTTAGGCCGATAAAAAAATATAAATCACAGGAAATACGCAACATTTATCATGCGCAACAAAATGCCGAGGGTCGAACGACGCGGACCAACAATAATAAACTGTGCACTGCCGAGGGTCGAACGGCTCGAACCATAGATGCATCTTGCCCCGCTCGCGAATCAATCATGCGACGCGGTTATATATATATAAATATAAGGTTATCCTGCTAGCGAATCATACATGCGACTCAGGCCCCGTAAATACACATAATCACACAGTGAGTCCATATTTCATCAGGAAAACAGTTTCTCAAGAAGTGATAAAATTCTCTTTAGGTAAACATGAAGGTAGAATTTAAAATATTTCTGGAAATTCATTTGCCAAGTTTGATAAAGTTTTAAACATCACTGATTCATCCGGAACACAATTATACAAGGAAGAATCCATTTTCTTCTAAATTGATTAAGGAAAGTAAGTTCTGACCCTTTTTATGTATTAAATTACTAACTCGATAATATCACCAGACTAATATCATTGATAAAATCACAAGTACAACAAGTAAGGCATGGTAGTGGGTCCTATACTACCCGGGCATGGCATAACAGTAGCTACGCACGGACTCCCGTCACCTCGTGCTTACGTAGCCCCCGCAAATAATAGCATATATTCATTTAGTTCACCTATGGGGACAATTACCCCTCAGAAAGTTAGAAAGGAGACATACCTCGCTCCGAAACTTCATAATCGACTTCCAAGCCCTTCCGATGACTCCAATTGATGCACCGCATCCCAAAACTATCCAAATAACAGAAAACTAATGAAAATATACTCTAATACTTGTTAACAATTAAAATTATATGAACTCCCATCTCCGCTAAAGGAATTGACTAAAATGCCTTCGGTCCCACGTGCCCGGATTCTGAAATTTCTCGAAGATATACCCTACCCATAGCTTTACTAGTTGAAATATACAATTACTCAAATTTTCATGCTAAAATTCATGGTAAAATCCAAAAATACCAATTTCTAGGTTTTCTTCAATATCCCCAATTTTCCTCAATTTTTCATGTTCAAATCCATGCATAAACTTTGTATTTAACTTGGAATGAGTAGAAGCAACTTACATTGACATAGATGACGAAATTCCCCTCTTGAAGCTCTCCTAAAATCGCCCCAACCATGACAAATATGACAGAAATGTCCAAAAATCGCTTCTTAAAACAATACACTGCCCAAGCCCTTCCACTTCACGATCGCGGAAATACCATCGCAATCGCGAAGACCAATGATCAGCTGCCCCAAAACATCCTCTTCACGATCGAAGACTATACCACGCGTTCGCGATGAACCAAAATCCAGAACTACGCGATCGCATACTTGGCTTCGCGTTCGCATAGAGAACCCAGGCGACCCCTTCGTGTTCGCGTTCACTTCCACGCGTTCGCGAAGGCCAAAACCAGCAGCCCTCCAATTCCTTCTTCACGATCGCACACCAGATCCTACGATCGCATAAGCCAAAATCAGCCCCTTAACTTTTTTCTTCTTCGCGATCACATCCTAGGGACCACGATCGCGATGCACACCAGAAGACAGCAACAACAAAATAGAGAAAAATGGCCCGAAACATACCCGAGACCCCCGGGACCCCGTCCAATCACATGACTCAGTCCCATAACATCCCACGGACTTGCTAGAGGCCTCAAATTACATCAAACAACACCGAAACTATGAATCGCACACAAATTCAAACTTCATGAACTTTGAAATTTTAAACTTCCACATCCGATGTCGAAACCTATCAAATCACGTCCGATTGACCCCAGATTTTGCAAGCAAGTCATATTCGACATTACGGACCTGCTCCAAATTCTGGAATCTCATTCCAACCCCGATATCAAGATTTCTACTTCCGGTCGGATTTCTCAAAAACCTTCAAATTTCTATCTTTAGCCAAATGACTTCAAAATAACCTACAGACATTCGAATTCACTTCCGATCGCGATCCCAACTCCAAAATCACCATACGAAGCTATTTCCAGACTCGGAATCCCAAACAGATATCAATATGTTACAAGCCAAACTTAGGAAATTCCTTAGAAACTGCTAACTTCCATATTATGCGCCGAAACGCTCCCGGGTTATCCAAAACGCGACCCGTACATACGCCCAAGTCCGAAATCATCATACGAACCTGCAGGAACCTTTAAATCCTAATTTTGAGGTCGTTTACTCCAAATTCTAGTCTTAGTCGATTCTTCTAACTTAAGGCTTCTGAAATGAATGTTTTCCTTTCAATTTTAACTTCGAACTGCATGAATTTCAACTCCGACAATACGCACCAGTCACCATAACTGAAATGAAGATGTTCATGACTTCCAACTGCTGAACCACGCTCTAGAGCTCAAAACGCCCGGTCGGGTCGTTACTTCTACAGCCATATCTACAACAGAACTACAATTTATACTACAATTCATCTTTAAATAATCTACACAAAACTATAATATACTTAGAATTACACTACAAACAGTTAAATAATTTACAAAGAACTACAATATACATAGAATTACACAACAAACAGAAAACACAGGATCTACAATCATGTCTACAACATATCTACAATTTAAACTACAAGTCATCTTCAAATATTATACATAATCTACAACAAAACTACAATTACACTACAAACTGAAAACAGAGCTTATAGAATCATATCTACAATATATCTACAATGTATCTACAATATATCTACAAACTGGGTATACTAATTCTTACCGAGTGAGTGAGGCGTTGTCCAGGGTGTGCCAGGGAAAAGAACCACTCCTTCTTGTCAACCTTTTCCACTCCAAGGTCTAACTATGGCTTAATTTGGTTGTCCTTTATGGAATACAGAGCCTTCCTCCTATAAAAACAAATAGATATAAAAAAAATTACAGAATGAAGTGGATATGTAAAAGATGAATGCTGGAATCAAAGTGTCAAATTGTGCATTCTAACCTCTTTAAACCTTTGTCGGTACCGTGGTATAAAAACTTGTTGAATTGACCCAACACCTCAGGATCTACATCTTCACCAATAACAGTAGTAAATGGGTGTTTGAGGTGGAAAATTTGAGGTCCAACTGAGTTGCTACAACCAGATTTGTATAGAGGGAGAAATGGTGATCGGGCATGCTTTCCCGGCTGCTTAGTTCTATGTGGATGCATAGGTGTTGCATCATCTTGTATAGGCTCGCCAAACTTAACCAACTGGGATAAGTTATCAGGCATCTCGAAATCATCAAGTGTAACCTCCTTCTTCTCACCTCCGAATTCTTCTAAATCACCTAGATTCACATACTGTGCCTCTGCACCTGCATTGTCATCTTCCTCATTCACCTGTTCTGTTTGAGCCGCTACTCTCACTCCGTGAATTGGAGACTGTGCATTCATATCTTCCTTATCTGTAACACAATGTATATCTTACTTAATATAAAGGTTAAAATATTCAAACATAAAGAAAAATTATCTGAATACCAATTCATACCCGAATTCTCTTCATCAGTTGCACCTTCAAAATGTGTATATAAATCAACACGTGCTGGAAGATTTTCTTGACCAATTGCACCTTCAACGTGTTCTGTTTTTTCCATTAAAAATGTTGAATCATACTGGATAATAGTGTCTTGACAGATTAAGGAGATATGTAGGTGTGTTATAAGATTTATATTTGTCTGTTAACAAACTACAATATGATGTATTGAATTGTATATATTCTGTATATATAATGTAGACATATTGTAGATATTTTGTAGACATATTGTAGATATGTTGTAGATATTCTGTAGCTAATTGTAGATAAAATGTAGATATTTTGTAGATACCTATTTTGCTGGTGCTGGCCTGCACTTGTTCCCCACTATTGAACTGAAATTGCTGATTGTTCATGCCTTTTTGTTGGTAATTATTTTTTGTTGAACTACCAGCAAACTAAAAGTTTTATATTAGTTTGTATATATGTTTTAGAGGTGCCATATATTGTTTTGTATATAAATAAAATTCAAATCTTACCTTTGCATCAGCTTGGTCATTTTGACTATTTATCAACTGCAAAACAGTCTTGGCAGACTCGTCTATTAGCACTCGAAGGCTACCGAGCTCTTCAATGACATCTTTCTTAAAATCAGTATGATTTTGATCAACCAACATGTTACAAAAAAATACATTGTTAACTTCAGAATTTCTCTTAAAATACTTTCAAAAACAGAAGCAGTATTATATATAGTGCTAATATGCTGTATACATATTACCTTCTCAATGACAATTTCTAATTTGATAATCTTTTTAAAAATAGACTCCTTATCCTATTCTCCAATTGATTTTTTGGGTTCCAACGGAGGAGCATCAGTGTAATGACCCGACCGGTCATTTTGCGTATTAGGACCCCGTTCCCCTAAAGGAAACTTCTCACAGCGGCTTCTCGTTATTTATGACTTGCGGGGATCAGTGGTTCGGGATTTGGAAGTGTTTAGAATGCTATAGGAACACTTGGTTCCTTAAGGTTGGCCTATTTGGCCAAGTTTGACTTCGGTCAACATTTTGAGCAAACGACCTCGGAATCGAGTTCCGACAGCTCTAGTAGCTTCGTATGATGATTTCGGACTTGGGTGTATGTTCGGAACGGGTTTTCGATGACCCGGGAGCAGTTCGACGCCTAATATGGAAATCAGGATTCCTTAAGTTTGAAATTTGGTTTGGAACGTTGTCGCGCCCTCTATTTCCTCGCACGGGTTCGGTACGGAGAGATCGGGTTTCATGAAATTCTGGACAACTCCTTAATGGAAGAGGTTTAAGGAAGAGTCGCCACCTAATAATTTTGTGGTGCGTTTGGGCACCTAGAACAACTAACTCGTAGACTAGTTTGCATTACCAGAGATTGGGTAAGGGCTTGAAGTTATCCTAAGGGGAAGGTGTTAGGCACCCCTCAATATCCACAACTGTGGGTCCCAGCCAAGTGGTTTCGTGAATTTTGGACGATAGCAAGTAGCAAACAAGGCTGACAAAAGAGGGGATTTTAAACAATTACATAAATCTTTATAAAGCTTTGAAAATTAATAAAATAAAAAATTTAGAGAAAACCATCCTAGGTTTGAAGTAATACGGATCACATCAATGCAATACCCGATAGTCAGAGCTACACGTGGTATTAGTGCACCGGTCATCATATCCGTATTCTACCCTTCCCACCCCGCAAAGGTATTTAAAACGCGTGTGTTGGTCACGAAAGCTTATTGTGTGCTATTACCCGTCCCATTCTACAAGTCCCGGAGGGTGTTTAGGACTACTAATCCTACAAGGTGAGTACTAGGCTGAACCCCTAGGTTTCAAAGGTAAAATTCTAAGCGACAAGTAGAAAAACAGTTAGGACTTGCACATATGGGATACACGTAGACAATTACAAGACTCACAGATCCCTCCACAAATAAGCACGTAAATCACACGTCTCAACCACAACAAAGGTCTCAGAGTCAGAATTTAAAGCGGAGTCTAAGTGTGAAAACAGTAGATTTCAATGAGTTTTTGCAAAGGAATGAATGAGTTTAAAAAAATAACTCAGTAGTTCGAAGGAAAAGAAGGATTTTAAAATAAACAGAGTGATTTGCATGTATTTCAGAAAGAAAGAGTAAATGATTTCGAAAATCCAGCAGTTTATAGGTAAAGCAGGAGTTCTGAGCATGAGAATAATAACATGAAGCAAAGTTTTAATGAATTTCAAGAAAAGACTGGTTGGTTTTTAAAAAAACAATTTTTTCTGTAACAAACAGGCAATACACAAAATAGTTGGTTTTTGGTTTTAATATGTATTAGGCCTAAGGTTTGCCTAGGCGTCCGAATATATATACTGATTATTCATTTTTACAAAATCAGTGAATCACAGGTCCCTAAACTTGATTTTAAAAGACGTATGGTGAGAATAAAAATACTATAGGTATGGTATATGAGAATGCGGATAGAATATTAAGCATGAAACCGGTTTTAGCTTAAATGCAGAAAACGTTTTAACCATTGAACATATTTTAGCGAGGTTATTAGATACACAATCAATACAAGGGCGTGATTAAAACCTAATACGTACTTTCTGGGTGTTCAGCAGAGTACTTATCATAAAAATTTGAAATAGACATGCTGAAAGTAAAATCCTAGGGTAACATAGTATCTAATGCACTCATTGATACTTGATTGTTATTATGAAACCTAAAACATGATTTCTAGATGTAGTAATTATGAAAATGCAGAGGCTGTAACATTACAGCAACTGTTATTATAGTTATTTAGCTATGAACATGATTTTAAGATAAACATGAGTATAGTAGAGATGCTCAAGTAAACAACCTAAACATGGTTTCTAATTCATGGCAAGCATGTCCTAAGCATGATACTATTGCACACATATGGGAAGTAAATCCCATAATAATGATTTCTACCCATAACTATATTAAGCATGCATAATCCTCCCCTCCCCATCTTCACTATCCAGCCCCAAATTGTTTTTACAAATAATTATTACAAACCAGGACCCTATAAATTACACAACCGAATAAAGAAAAATCAAGAAGCTAACTATAGGGAGCCTAACAGTAGGCCCAAAGTACCAGATCCATCTGCCATATGCCATGGCCCTTTCCAACCCAAGTGTGTCATAGTCTCTAAGGACCTCACAAGATCCTGGACAGTGCTCACACCTAGGTACCCTAGCCAGGAATGAGTAAGTGCAGTGTAGGAAGCCAGCCTGGTGTATCAAAGTTCAATGGGTACTCAAGGGTCCCCAAGGCAATGCTCACACGGAGGGGGTAGAACCTAGAATGTAAGATTAGTGGGGGGGCTTGAAGTTTTAAAAGAGAATTTGAGTTGGAAAAGAGTAGTTGAGACAATAGTTTTGAAAATCACTTTGGAATAGCAGTAAAGAATTTTATCAAAATAGCAGCAGTACCATTATAACCAATAGGCATCAAGCCTCATGAAAGAGCAAACACAAATATGGGGTAAGGGATTGGGGACAAATATCATTAAACATTAGAATTGGGTAGAGTCACAGTTACCACACAATTACCAGATAGTGGTCACATACTAGCACAGAGGGTCAGGACTGCATAACACACAAGCAGGAGAGACAAATTTACAGTTAGGAGTTAAGCAGAAGGTGAGAGCCAATACCACAATCATGTCAAGGCAAAACATAAACCTGGGAACACATAAGCATGCAGTCAAAGAATAGAGAACAACAAAGTGCAGGAGATATCACAGCAGTAGCAGTGTACAGGACAAACAGAGAGCAGTAGTAGAACAGTAGTATGCAGTATAAGAGCAGCAGTAGTATGCAAAGCACAAGAGCAGTAGAGATTACTCAGTCTTGGCTTTAGCCGACTGAGTAGTCAACAATAGATTCAAAGAGCAGGAAGGGATGTATATGAAAGCACAGGAAAGTTCTGAGCAATGTGTGTTTGTGTGTGTCAGTGGTCTTGTTGATAAATATCAGTGTATTGTGTGTGTATCTCAGTGTGTTTGCAAAGAGGGAAAACAACTCTTTTTATAGTTTGGAAAACGAGTAGTACATGGGTAAGGAGTGAATAAACATGGAAATAAATCAATTAACACCAATTAAGACAACTGGATTCCTTTAATTAAGGAGTGTAGTTTCAAACGGTATAGTCAAGGCAGAATAAGGAAAGAAAATCAGTCTAATAAGGCTGATTCGGGCAGAAACATTCACATAGTGCACAAATGAAACCAAGTACATAGTGGGTAATTAAGGAAAATTGAACTACCCGTGTATAAAGTAAAATAAGGCATCAGTTTGAAATTAGTCAAGAGAATCTAGGATTCAATCATAGGAAATCCCAAGTAATTAAGGAAAGCATCACACAAGTATAGAAATAATTCAAAAATTGGTACAGACTTATAGACAGAATATACAAGACCATGTATTTAAGGAAAATATCACAAGCGGGGGATTTTACATCAGTGAATCAATATAAATCAACCAGTAAAGAGTCAGTAGGGTAGAGGTCGGAATTTTCAAGAGTTCAAAATCAATCACTTATCAGCACAAAGAGGTACTCATAGAAATCAACAGGAAGAGGTCATAGTAGTAAATTAAATAAGAGTCATAGAGAATACATGGATGCATACAGTCAAGTAACAAAGAACAACCCAGAATACTTAGGATTTCACCAAGAACAGTTAAAACAACATAAAATCAAAAGATAATAACTTAAACATAGCATGGATATCAAACATCAAAAGGAAACTGCTTTGAGAATAGGGTATAGAAACCCTAGTTTTCGAAATCGTTTAAAAACCCAAATTTTCTAGAGAAAAACAAGAAGAAACTTCATAGCATGGTAATATAAGACGGATCTTAAAGAAAACCCAAAGATACAGAGAACTAGGGTTTCGTGGAACCCCAGAAAAAGAGGGCAAACCTCGTGAGTGACCTCGATTTAGGCTAGGGGTACTGTAAACTTACTCAAACGGCCGGGGGGTGGCCGGAACACGGCAAGAGACCCATAGGAGGTGAGGGAACCGCTCCAGGTTCATCTGAAGAACCTAGGATGTCACTGAGTGGTTTAGAGGCAGGTAGATGGCCAGGAGATAGTAGAGAGCCATAGATTCCGGTGAGGAAACAAGTCGGAGAAGATGAACAGGACCCATCGGAGGGGAGAAGCCAAGGAGGCTTCTAGAGATTGGCAGAAAGATAGAGAGAGACGAAGAGAGAGAGTGAGGAGTCTCGAAATGAGACGGGGAAGAGGGGTTAGGTGGGAATTAATTAAGGAAAGGGGGATTTGGGCCGTTGATCTTATTTGATCAACGGCTCAGATGTGTTTGGAGCTGGGCCGGGTATGGGATTGGTTTGGGTTTGGTCGTTCATGGGTTACAGATGGGTTAGGTATTGGGTTTTAAAAATTGGCTATAATTTAAATAAATAGGGCTAAATGTTAAATACCCAATTAAACAAAATAATTAATTAATAAAATGGCTAGTAATTGTGTAAAAAAATGAAATTAAGACCAAATAAATGAAATTAAAATGGTTTGCTAATATAAAAATATAAAATGATCAGTTATTGATTTAAAAAATGGTGTAAAGGTACATTTGTGTAATTATTGTAAAAATGGCTGAAACTAGCTAAATAATGCCAATATAGGCTGATTTATGAAATAATTAAATCCCAAGGGAATAAAATAGAATTACGAATAGTATTTTGAACAAGAAAATGTCTTGAAATCATTTATAACATCATTTGTTCTTAATTATGGAATATAAAATATTAAATAAAAAGGAAAATAATTTGATAAAAAAAATACGAAAAATTATGTAAAAATATTAATTACTATAAAGAGTTATTTTGAAGATATGTATCAAGTTTGAAGATAATTTGGGAAAGATTGGGTATCGACCAACGTGATTTTACTTTATAGATGTCCGAACGGAATTCCGAGACCGGGAATAATTCTGTTATGTCATTTATAACTTGCCTGCAAAATTTGAAGTCATTCCGAGTAGTATAGGTCGGTTCGGCGTATCATTACGGAATTCTAGAACTTTAAGTTCAAAGTTTGATTCAATTTGGTTTTTGGGTCAAATTCTGAGTTTGATTGTTGTTTTACACGTTCCGGAAATTCGAGCGAGTCTGTATCATGAATACAGACTTGACAATGCCCTTTGGACGGGGTCCCGAGGGGCTCGAGTGAGTTTTGGACCCCCGGGAGCTAAGTTCAAGAAACTAGAAATTTGCTGTCTGGTTTCCTTCTTCGCGATCGCGGGGGGTGGGCCGTGTTCGCGAAGAAGGAGTTGGGGCTGGATGGCTAAATGTTCTATGCATTCGTGACGTCCTCTCCGCGTTCGCGATGGGTTGGGCCACTGACCTTCGCGATCGCACCCTCCTCTCCGCGTTCGCGATGGTTTGAATCCCTGACCTTCGTGATCGCACCCATGTCCTCGCGTTCGCATAGGTGTATGACGGGGCCAGACCCGTTTACTCTTCGCGATCGTAGGTTCTTCACCACGTTCGCGGTGGTCTAGCCAGTTGGTCTTCGCGAACATGGGCCCCATTCCGCATTCGCATAGAAGGGCCTCAGGGGCCTGGGTCATTGGCCTTCGCGATTGCGGGCCCCTTGTCGCGATCGCGATGAAGGGGCAACTGGGCAGTTCATTTTCTTTAAAATACGGATTTCACCCCATTCTTTCATTTGTCCATCACCATTAGAGACCTTGAAGCTTGGAGAAAATATCCCACGACCTAGCTACAAAAGGGGTAAGTAAATTCCACTCTAATTCTAGTTTCAAACATGAATTATTAGTTAAATTCCCTACTAAATCATTGAAAATCAAGAATTGGGTAGTAAATTTAGGGTTCTTGAGGAAATTAGCGAATTGTCTATTTAATGCTATGAATTCAAGTAGAAACTACATATTAATTATCCTTAGGTTATGGGTGAGCGATTCCTTCGAGAATTTTCGGAATTCGAGCATGCGGACCCGGGGTTGAATTTTTGGAATTTCTCAAGAATGATGCATTATGGAAATAAATAGGATAATCTTCCTTCTTTAAGCATGAATTGATGTAATTGTACTATATTTGGCTAGTTACGAGTCTTCGAGGGTAGAGTTCGGAGTTTCGGGCGCATCCTTGATCCGAGGGGTAGATTTGACACGAGGTGATTCTCCTTTCCAACCTTGTAAGAGGGAATTGGCCCCATAGGTGTTCTACTTGCTGAATGTAATTGTTTTGGGGGCTACGTACGTACAAAGTGAAGAGAGTCCGTACGTGGCGACTATATTTCTATATCAGGTAGTTTTAGGGCTCACAAGCATGTCTCTATGTGCCTTATATGTAACTTTGGGTGTACTTGAGTTGCTTGTTACTTCTGAATTGGTATGGAAATGCGGATAGTTGCATTTAAATTCCTAGTTGATTAATCCTTGTTACGAGCATAGCCGTACTGAGTTCATTTCTATTTTGGTATATATATTTGTACGTATAAGATTCAGCACACGAGCCGCATGTATGATTCACGATCGTGGGAAGCTTTATGGTAATTGTATATAAGTGTGTCAGCACTCGAGTCGCAGGTATGATTCGCGATCGAGGGGAGCTTTACTCAGTGTTTAGGCATTTCCTTACGACTCCGGCCGGTTGTCTTATCCTTGTGTGCGCATGACCATTTGTTTCCGTTTCATTTATATTGGCTTGATAGATACTTGGAAAAAGAAGGAAAGTGTACATTGTAGCTTATATTCAGTAGTTACCTGGATTTCTATACTTGATATGTATATGGTGCTTACTGTCTTACCTGCCTACTGTATTCGTTATACCCTGTTATATGTTATATTATTGGACTTTAGTGAGTGTCAAGTCGACCTTTCGTCACTACTTCTTCGAGATTAGATGGGATACTCACTGGGTACATATTAATTTATGTACTCATGTTGCACTTCTGTACTTAACTGTACAGGTTCTGAGGCTGGTGCATCTGGTTATCAGACCGAAGCTAGATATTGACCGTAGCGGACCTGACTTCACGGTGAGCTGCTTCTTCTGGCGACCTCCGACAGAACCGAATAAGCCCTTGCATGAGATATGGGAAAGATTTAGGACCATGGTGAAGGAGTGTCCAAATAATAACATGACCGAGGCCATGATACAACAAACCTTCTACCGAGGAATCAACACCGTAAACCAATGTGTGGTCAACCAATTGGCCGGAGGTAATTTTATGGAGTTGACCTACCTGGAGGCATGTGAGATTCTTGATGAAATGGCCGACACGTCATCGACTTGGCAAAGTAGAGCGAATGTGCCTCAAGGGGAGACCGATGTGAATAGTCTCCATAAGGAGCTCCAAGAACAAGGGCAAGCGATTATCGAGCTCACAACAACAATGAATCAACTTACCAAAGCCCAACTCCAACAATTGCAAGGTCCGAAGAAAGTGAATGCTATGGAATGAGTGAGCATGCAAGGAAATCAAAGTAGACCCCGGGGGAGTTCTAAGCAAAACCATGGTGATCAAGAGTCGAGTGGTCATGGCCAAGATGAAGAATATGATGACCAAGATGAAGATGTTATGTATGCAAACAACTACCAAGGTCAAGGCAATAGTCAAAGCAACAACCAAGGTTGGAGAAACCAGGGTAATAATAAAAGTCGGGGGAATCAAAGCCACGAAACTGGAATAACAATAATGCTCGGAATTGGGGCAATAACAATGATCGTCAATGGGGGAACAACAATGACCGGCAGTGGGATAACAACAACGAGGAAAATTGGAATGGAGGAAACAACAATAACAACCGGGAAGGCAATGGTTGTCGGGGGTCGGGCTTTCAAAGTCCCCCGATGTACCAACAACCAAGCAACCCTCCTCCATATCGATCTCAAGGTCAAAGTTCATCGGGCTCGGATATGGGTAGAATTGAATATATGTTCAAGAAGGTGATGGAGAAAAATGCAGACTCCGATGCCCAGTTGGCCTCCCACAATACCTCTATTCGGAATCTCGAATTACAAATGGGTCAGATTTCACATGACTTAAACACACGCCCGAAGGGTGCACTACTGAGTGATACGGTGGTGAACCCCAAGGGTGGGAACAATAACAATACCGTTCACTCCATGGCGGTGACTACAAGGAGTGGGAAAGGTGGTAAAGCAAGTACTTCGGGGAAAAAGAAGATTATTGTTGAAGATGAAGACATGCCTCAAGAAGAGTTACCGGTTGATATGGAACAAGTGATGGATGAGCCAAGTGAAGGTGAGGTAAGAATTGACATTCATGACAATGGGGAGGACTTGGAAATAAATGTGAACCCCTCTAGGGAGCACATAATTGACATGCCAGAGCCAGTGGCCCCACAAGACAAGGCACCATTGCCTAGGCTACCTCCTCCCTACCCTCATAGATTGGCCAAACAAAAGCAAGAGACTCAGTTCAAAAGGTTTATTGATATGATGAAGAGTCTCTCAATCAACGTCCCATTGGTAGAAGCCTTGGAGCAAATGCCTGGATACGCTAAATTCATGAAGGACTTAGTGACTAAAAAGCGGTCCATGGAGTGTGAGACCATCAACATGACTCACCAAGTGAGTGATATTGTTCACTCCATGTCACCGAAACTTGAGGATCCGGGTGCCTTTACTATTCCTTGCACGATTGGGAGTGCAGACTTTGCCAAAGCCCTATGTGATCTTGGGGCAAGTATCAACTTGATGTTTTATTCTGTGTTCACGACTTTAGGGATCGGACAACCTAGGGAGACCTCTATGCGCTTGAAAATGGCGGATAGGTCGATGAAGAGGCCCTAAGTATTATTGGTGATGTGCTAGTGAGAGTGGACAAGTTTATATTGCCAGCAGATTTTGTTATTCTTGACTGTGAGGTCGATTTTGAGGTCCCTGTTATCTTGGGGAGGCCTTTCCTTGCCACGGGGAAGTCCTTGGTTGATGTAGAAGCTGGGGAACTCACATTCAGAGTGGGAAATGAGAAGGTGGTCTTTCATGTATGCAAATCAATGAAGCATCCTAACAACACGGAAGTTTGCTCATTTATGGACCTCGTGTCTGAGGTTATTATTGATGATGCCAATCTTATGATCCATGTAGATGACCCTGTGGAGTTGGCCTTATTGAATCATGAGGACTCTTTGGTGGATGGTGTTCTTGAAAGCACCCATGCCCTTCAAGGCAAGGGGTCTTATTCTTATGCTCCCACAAAACCATCCTTAGATTTGGAGAACCGGAAGACTCCACCAACAAAACATTCCATTGAAGAACCTCCGAATCTGGAGTTGAATCCACTTCCTTCCCACCTCAGGTATGAATATCTTGGTCCTTATTGTACTTTACCTGTTATTCTTTCCTCTTGCCCAACCCAAGTGCAGGTAGACTCAACCTTAAAAGTGCTAAGAAGGAGGAAGAAAGCAATTGGATGGACTTTGGTGGATATTCGGGGTATTAGCCCCGCCTTTTGCATGCACAAGATCATATTGGAGGATGGAGCCAACCCTCTGTGGAACATCAAAGAAGACTCAATGAAGCAATGCAAGAGGTGGTGGAGAAGGAGATCATCAAATGGCTCGATGTGGGAGTTGTCTATCCAATTTCGGATAGCGCTTGGATTTCTCCGGTCCAATGCGTTCTGAAAAAGAGTGTTATGACGGTGATCAAAAATGATAAAGATGAGCTCATTCCTACAAGGACAGTCACCGGATGGCGGGTGTGCATGGACTACCGCAAGCTCAACAAGGTGACCCGCAAAGACCACTTTCCTCTACCATTCTTGAATCAAATGTTGGATACGCTTGCGGGCGGGGCCTTTTATTGTTTCCTTGATGGGTATTCTGGATATAATCAAATTTTGATCGCCCCGAAGGATAAAGACAAGACTACTTTCACTTGCCCATATGGCACTTTTGCCTTTGCTCGCATGCCCTTTAGACTTTGTAATGCCCCGGCCACTTTCCAAAGATGTATGATGGCAATCTTCACCGACATGGTGGAAGACTTTCTTGAAGTGTTCATGGACGACTTTAGTGTCGTCGGGGATTCTTTTAATGAATGCTTGTCTAATCTTGATAAGGTTCTTGCTAGATGTGAAGAGACGAACATGGTATTGAATTGGGAAAAATGCCACTTCATGGTGGAAGAGGGAATCGTCTTGGGCCATAAGATTTCTAGAAATGGGATTGAGGTAGATAAAGCAAAAATTGAGGTGATCTCAAAATTACCACCACCTACTTCAGTGAAAGGAGTCCGGAGTTTCCTTGGCCATGCCGGTTTTTATTGGCGGTTTATCAAAGACTTCTCTAAGGTTGTGAATCCATTGTGCAAGTTCCTTGACAAGGATGCTAAATTCGTTTTTGATGAGCACTATATGAATGTTTTTGAACTCTTGAAACACAAGCTCACTACTACTCCCATCATCACGGTGCCAGATTAGAATGCACCATTTTAACTTATGTGTGGTTCGAGCGATGTAGCTGTGGGTGTTGTGCTTGGCCAGAGGGTGAATAATATTTTTCATCCAATCTACTATGCTAACAAAACAATGAATTCGACTCAAATGAATTACACGGTCTCGGAAAAGGAGCTTCTAGCTATAGTCTTTGCCATGGAGAAGTTTCGTCCTTACTTAATGGGTGCCAAGGTCATAGTTCACACTGACTATGCGACGCTCTGATACCTCATGACCAAGAAGGATTCCAAGGCGAGGCTTATGCGCTGGGTGTTGTTACTACAAGAAATTGATTTAGAGATCGTGGATCGAAAAGGGAGTGAGAATCAAGTGGCCGATCATCTATCCGGTTGAAGGAGCAAGGTCGTCTTGGTGACGGACTTGAAATCAATGACAGTTTCCTGGATGAACAACTACTTTCAATGTCAATGCAAGAGATACCCTGGTTTGATGATATTGCCAATTACCTCGTCACCAGAGTTGTCCCTTGTGAGCTCTCTTCTAACCAAAGGAAGAAGCTTAGGAGGGACAACTTGGATTTCTATTGGGATAACCCTTATCTATTCAAGATTTGCACCGACGGGGTGATCCGAAGATGTGTACCGGAGGAAGAACAACTGGCTATTCTTGAGTCTTGCCCCTCCTCACCGTACGGTGGTCATCATGGAGGGGCAAGAACTGCTTCTAATGTTCTTAGCTGTGGGTTCTTTTGGCCCACTTTGTATAAGGATACCATCAATCTAGTCAAGAGGTGTGATGAATGCCAAAGAGCCGGGGAATTTCTAAGAAGGACGAGATGCCTCTAAATTCAATTCTTGAAGTGGATATCTTTGACGTTTGGGGCATCGATTTCATGGGCCCATTCGTGAGTTCGTGTGGGAACATGTACATCTTGGTTTCGGTTGATTATGTTTCTAAATGGGTGGAGGCTGTGGCCTTACCTAATAATGAAGCCCGGAGTGTGATAACCTTTCTCAAAAATAATATCTTTACAAGGTTTGGCACTCCTCGTGCTATCATCAGTGATGGGGGGTCACATTTTTGCAACAAAGCCTTCGACTCCTTGCTTTCCAAGTATGGGGTCAATCATAAAGTCACCACCCCTTACCATCCCCAGGCAAGTGGCCAAGTGGAAGTGTCTAACAGGGAAATCAAGAGCATATTATCCAAAACGGTCAATGCTAATAGGACCGATTGGGCAAAGAAATTGGATGATGCTCTTTGGGCTTACAGAACCGCTTACAAGACCCCAATTGGTATGTCCCCGTACCGGTTGGTCTTTGGAAAAGCTTTCCACTTTCCGGTAGAGTTGGAGCACAAGGCTATGTATGCCTTGAAAAAGTTGAACTTAGAATGGGATGTCGTTGCAAACCTCCGTGTGGAGCAACTAAATGAGTTGGATGAGTTCAGATTACATGCGTACTCCAGTTCATCCTTGTATAAGGACAAAATGAAGTACCTACATGACAAGTATGCTCGAGGCAAAAAGTTCAAGGTTGGTGATTTGGTGTTATTGTTCAATTCTCAGTTGAGGCTATTCCCGGGAAAACTCAAGTCAAAATGGAGTGGGCCTTTCGAAGTGGTATTTTTTACACCATTTGGTGCTCTTGATCTCAAAAACAAAAGTGGAGAAATATTCAGAGTCAATGGTCATCGGGTCAAACACTATCTTGGCAAGAGCGATGATAGCCACGTGGTGGCACTTCTTCATCTTAAATGATCTCGGTAACATGCGTTGTGCCGCGACGTTAAATCAGGCGCTGCTTGGGAGGCAACCCATGTGTCTTTATTTTTGTTTACCTTTGTTTTTCTTGGTAGAATAGAACTCATTTTTGCACTAACTGGTTTTTGGATGTTGTAGGATGATTTTGACACAGGAAATTTGGCTAAGTATGGAAAAACAACTCTCTAAAGTTGCCACTGCGGCTGCGGTCCCTTTTTTGAGGTCCGTAGTGGCCTTTGTAACTTAAGAATAGGGCTCTGAACTTTGCTCCGCGGCCGCAGTCCTCTTTTCGTGGTCCGCGGAGCCCAGATACTGAAAGCGGCCCTTCTGAACCTACCTCACCGTGGTCGCGGTCGATTTATCGCGGACCGCGGTGACCTTTAACTGAGCTTCAGCAGCAGTGCATGACCGCGGACCGCGGTGGGTAAGTTGGTGGACCCCAACCCTTTTTCTATAAATAGGCCTTTAGGGCTTCATTTCATACTTTATGCACTTAGACTTCTCAGAGCTTTCTTTGACTGTGTCTCTCTCATTTCCTCTCTAAATTGCATTTCACTTCATCAAATCATCATCCAAGCATCTAGTAATTGTAATTGTGATTAATTAACTTCTTAATTGTAATTGTGTCTCTCTCATTTCCTCTCATTTCGCGGTCCGCAGTGTGTTGTTTCAGAGACTTGCTTACTTCTTGGGTTATCCACCGCGGTCCGCGGTCAGCGGTGGCCTGTCAGCAGCTATTTTTTTTCTATGTTTTAAATGTAAGTGTCTGTGCAACATTGGTTTGGGTACTAACCATGTGCACATGTGTTCACTTTGCAGACAATGGTTCAATCACAAGGTGGTGGACGAAAACAAATCGGTCGCGGAGAATCTTCAAGGTGGAGAGGCCGGGGGCACCTAGGCAACCCTCCAAAGTCAGTATACCTCCTCAGTCATCCCGACGATCTCCACATGCCAGAGACTCCCCTGCTTCACCATCAGGGAGTGAATATGCACTGTCGGAGGAGGCCCGTATCAATCATATCCATTGGACCCTGCTACCTCTCCCCCAGCCCCAGCACAGGCAGCTACACAAGCTGATTCAGCTTCCAGTGGCCACACATATTCCACTTCCCCTACAGCCTCCTTATCTTGGGAGCACTCAAGTGATGATGAAGGGGGTGAACCCGCAGTTGAGGGGGTTGAGCGTACACAGAACCCATAGGCTTGGGAAGACCGGTTTGTCAGTTAGCAGGCTTTCCACCTGTTCAGAGATTTGTGGGGCTCACGGACACTCATAATGGAGCGCACCTTATCACTCAAAGAATTGTCTACCCACAACCCCGAGGTGAAGAGGCAGTTAAAAGAGAGGAAAGGTTGGCTCTACTTCACTGAGTACCTCCCGAATGCAAATGCGCATCTAGTCAAAGAGTTCTATACCAATTTGCTCTATCTCGAAAAGAACTCCAAAGCATCCAAGGCCTGAAATCTAACAATGACTTTTGATGGGGAAAACTCTAAACAATTATCTGGATATGGAGGATGTGGATGACTAATTGTACCGGGAGAAGCTAGTAGAAAAGGATGCGGCCCGAAATTGGCTGGCTTTTCACTTAGCCAGGCCCGGGGAGACTCCGGAGTGGCTACCGGCTGGAAGAACCATATACAGGAAGACCCTGAATTTTGAAGCCAAAGGCTGGGAGACCTTCGTATGCAACAGGCTGGACCCCACTCTCCATGCTAACACCATGCCCCTGAGTCGAGCTGTGCTTATTGCCTCCATCATGGATGGGTACCCAGTCAATATGGGGAACATCATGTTTGAGGTCATTAGCAGGGCGGTGAACAAATGTGATACATCTTACCCTTCTCCTAATTTTTCTGACTATGTATTGTGAGGACCAGAGGGCGGACAAGAAGCGCTTTGACATAAAAGACAAGCCCAAAGCTCCCTTCTATTGGTATGATTTGCTTGATGATGAAAACCCCAAGTAAAAGTCCAAGGGTATGTCAGTTGCCTCCACCGGTCAGTCTGAAGAGCTAGTGGTGGTGGTGGAATCATCTCAGCCCTAGCCGGCCATTCCAGAGGGTGCACCAGGTCCATCCGCCTAAACCGGTCCAGCCATTCCTGTTACATTCCGCATTTTCGTATGTTAAAGTTTAGTCGTAAGTTAATCGACATAAGTTCGGGGATGGGATTATTTTGAGATTTTAAGCATTATGCTATTTCAAATAGGTGCTAAGTACATTCGTGAAGGTGAGAGGGGAAGCAAGTCAAAGAAAATGAATTTTTGTCCAAATTTGCCATGTTGGGATAAAATATGGCCCGAGCTAAAATACTCGGTATTTATAAACTAGTGCCATACGAGGTACCACATGACCATCATAGTAAGGTGTATAAGGTATGTGAAAAGTGAATATTATTTTAAGTAAGTGGGAATAATTCTCAATTATGCGGGTAATTAGTTAATTATCAGGTAACTGGACATTACCTAATTAATGGGGGATATATTGGATAAGTATTAGAAAAGCATGAGATAGAAACCCTCAGTTCAAATCAAATGACTCATAAATTGAAATGATAGGCGGCAAAATAATGTATTATAAAGATATGACTCTTAGTCATGAGAGTAGTCTTTAAATTGTCAAAATATAGTCTTAAATCAAAGACTATCTTTGAATAAAGAGACTTCATATCAAAACATTTCATATGTTGGATTCAACACTTCATACGTTCTGTTAATTCTTACAATTCGAATTCCTACAAAGACACAACCAGAAACATTAGCATTTATTTCAATCAAAGAAAACGTTAGCCATTTTTTTGTAAAGGCTTTCAATCAAATTCATTCTCAAAGCACTTCAATCATACTTTGACAACGTTATTTCTTAACCAAAATCTGACGAGGTTTCTTAGCATAATTAGCAACGTGAAATTTTACGATTCTAAGGGAGTACGGTGCAACCTTTTCCAAGAATATCATACAGATTTTTCTCTACTACTCCATGTATGTTAAGGCTATCCCTTCTTTCTTTTGGCATGGTCCAAATTATACGGAAGAAACGAGCAAACTCATGGTTTCTATAAATTACTCTATTCATAGAAATATTAGGGGTGTCTATATTCTTGATTCCCCATGTGAATTATTATTATCTTCTGTTCACGGGTTTCGAAAATACGTATGTTGGTAAAGTTTATTTCATGATATTAATCAGAGGCATAATGTCCTTATGACGTACTGAGAGATTATATTGACGTATTTCATATGCATTTCATGCATTTACATATGCACATTGACCCATGACCAGATGGCATTATACACGCGTATATATGTAAATATATGTATAGGGGATATGGGAAAAGGTTACGGTGTTATATACGCACCACCACCTGATCAACTGGTATATGATGATGATGTTGCCCATAGTGGCTGAAATATGGTTCAAACGGCGTTATATACGCGTATTTTTTTTATGTATATTCAAACAGCATTATATACGCGTATATATGTATGTATGTATGTGTATATAGGACATGGGAAAGGTTATGGCGTTGTATACGCACCACCACCTGATCAGCTGGTATACGATGATGATTTTGCCCACAGTGGCCGATATGATATGGTGGGATGCCCTCAGAGGCTGATGATGTTATCAAACATGTACCTATACACGACATGACATTCATATTCACATGCATGACGCTAAAAGTAATTTATAATTTACAAAGCTATTCAGGCTTACAGGTTAAGTCATGTGCTCTATATTTCTTCCATGTCTCTTATGTACTTATTTATGTGCCTTACATACTCGGTACATTATTCGTACTGACGTCCCTTTTGCCTGGGGAATTTGCGTTTCATTCCCGCAGGTTCCGATAGATAGGTCGAGAACCCTCCAAGTAGGCTATTAGCTCAGCGAAAGATGTTGATGCGCTCCATTTGCTTCGGAGTCGCTTGTTTGGTTAGTATGATTTAGACGGGTATTGTTTGGTATGGCGGGACTCTATCCCGACCTTTATGACATTTATGTACTCTTAGAGGCTTGTAGACATATGTCGTATACATGGAAGCTTGTACGGCCTTGTCGGCCTATGTTTTGAGTTTATAAATAATTATGTTGGCCTATTAGGCCCGTATGTCATGTGTATATAATGATGTAATAAGAATGATACATTACGTTGGTTCTCGGTCGAGTAAGGTACCAGGTGCCCGTCGTGGCCCATCTGTTTGGGTCGTGACAAAAGTGGTATCAGAGCAGTTCTGTCCTAGGGAGTCTACAAGCCGTGTCTAGTAGAGTCTTGTTTATTGGTGTGTCGTGCACCACACTTATAAGTAGGAGGCTACAGGGCATTTAGGATTGTCACTCTTTATTCTTACTCTAGATTGTGTGGTAGAGCTCACTTATAAGAATCCAAACACCTCGCTTCTATTTCATTCGTAATAAGACGATACCTACAGTTGGTAAGAGGTTGAATGTGGCGATGGAAAAGTTGAGTCACAGTGACTCGATTTTTGATGATGTTTACGATGAGTAAATGCAAGGTCTACAGTAGATCATGTGTGTATTAAGACGTGTAAGCCTCTTGATAAGGAGCCCTAAGGCAAGGATATCTATCCACCCCTATGGTGAAAAGCAATAATAGATTCCGAAGATAGATACAAATTTCAACAAGTCAAAGAAGCAAGATGAAGAAGGGTACGAGGTGCCTAATTAATGAAGAATAACAATATTTACAACTCATGCAGAGGAATATAAGACTTTTGAGTTACCTTCAACAGTAACAGAGGTATGTACAATTGGCCACACCGATCTAAGTTACGCCTTATGGGAGGTAATATATATGGTTTAAAAAAAGGGGCGGGATATCAGAATCCTGATGGGATTAGAGTAATCAAAACGGTGGATGAATTGTTTGTATTAGTTGACATTTCCGAAGGATAAAGTGCTAATAGATCTCCTTGTGAGACACCCCGATGGTGCACTCTAAAATAGTACAACTAGATATGAGTAATACAAAGATAGGCATTGGAAGGCTCGAAAGGATAAATATCATCTTACTATGGCTCACGTCTGTAGTAGAGAGAAAATGTTAAGCACCCCGAAGGGCCAATGGATGGAGCAAAGGGGATCTAAAAGCAAAAGAATATCTTGTCGATAAGTTTTCAGAATAAAGTGATAGATAGAAATGCTAGCAGGAAAATAAGAAGAGAGTTAATGGATCAATTATGAGTAAGATGTGATACATGGATGACAATGGTAGATAAAAAAATGACAGTATCACAGAGTTTGTAGTCAAGTGAAGGAAAAGACAATAAGTGACAGGCCTTGAGACAACAAAAGAGTATAGTCCATAAAGTCATATCCTCATTTCGAGAAACAAGTTCTTGAGCAAAAGGAAAAGTTAGACCCCCAAAGTAATACAAATCAGTTGGGCAGGTGAACGGGATAACTAAATGTGAATTAAGGACTGAATGATTGGATAATAGTCAGTATCATTAGAATTTCAGATTATGCCCTGGCGTTAAAAGAATGGACAAAAGAAGAAGATTCATGAGAAATTCAGAGAATGATCATTCAGGAAGACGCTTCCCTACAGCAAGCAATGTGAGCAAAGTTCAGCTTAAGGGGCTGTATGTGCCAGATATACTAAATTTCACCCTCATGAGTTAGGGATTTTTCTCTCCTTGGTACGGGAGGATTAGCGCAAGGCGAGTAAGAGTTATCGATGATGTGGAAGGATGCCAAAGATGAAGAGGTGAAACATCTATAGGCAAGTCGTCGTAGCTCCAACTCTTAGTACTCCCCTAAAGGGGGGAATATGGAGCGATAAAAGGAAGAATGTGATAAAAATGAGAAAGAGATGAGATTGCAATTATCCAAATGCTACAGATATGCTAGGATTCTAGAACATTATGCAAACGCGACGTTAAGGAAAAGAAGTAAGGGCTCCTGCCCGAGATGTTATTGATAATTAAGGAGCCAGTGCGAGACGTAAGTTAAGACCAAGGAAATAACCTAAGAAAGACTTCGCAAAATATTGACATGAGGAATTCAGCCTTACAGTCATGACATCATGATCCTTGAAAATAATCCATATAGGATTTGGGGAAGTTAAAAAGGTATCGCATGAGTGTTACGGAAATAAAAGAAAGTGTCACCATGAAGACAATCAAAATATTAGTTTAGGAGTAACCCTACAAGCACAAGGGCGCGGAGGTAAACAACTACGGATGATTATAGGCAAGGAAGGACATCAAAAAGGTCCGTAATAAGCTCATAGCTTTACGAGAGTCAAGAGTTCTCCCTAAGTACTACAACGAAAGACTAGCCGAGGAGATAAGGAAGAAGGCTTCAACCTAAGCACAACGACCTAAAGAGGGAATGATCATGTAACAACAGTTTAGTCTCGCAACAACACTGTAAGAACTCCAAAGGAAAGTGGCACCTACCGTGGCTAATGAACGGGAAGTAAAATTAAAAGTGATATTCGAGATCATATGAGTTGTATGAAAACTCTGGAAAATGTGGGCACTAAGATAAGCTAAGTACGGACGCGACAAGAAGGGAAAAAGACCTGGAAAAGTAATAGCTTACATTGAAAGAAAGCTAAGATGGAATGAAAGAAGTTATTCGATCAATGATCCAGAGTTAGTTACGCTATGAATGCACTCAATATTTCAGATTATTATCCATGCAGCATATATGTTGGCAATCGTACAGCTGTAGAAGACTCCATTGTAAGTTAAAAGAAAGAATTAAATTCAGGTCATGGACAAAGGATTGTATTGTTAGATGATGGCATTATGGTTATTCCATAGCATCCATGAAAGGCTAAAGTAACACCATAAGATACAGATCGAAAGATATCTTAAGCATAAAGGGCTTATCAAAAGGAGAAGGAAACTAAAGAGTTACATCAACAAAGTAAATTAGGAATTTGATTACTGAACCCAGAAAATTATAGACATCGTGATTGAGAATATTACAGGATTACTATTAAATATCAGAGGTCCAAGAAAGATAGTACAGTAGACATATTCTATAACGGCTATATGGTAAAGCCCGTTAGGAGGGTAACAACCTCATAAGGAGTCAGTATGAAGCTCCCACCGGATTGTGTATGCATAAGAGGTGCAAGTATTATAATAGAGCTTCAAGTTAAGGACGTGAATTATACCTTTGTGGAAGGAAGATCATGAAATAAATAGAAGATACGATGCAAGATTTTAAAGTAGTAAGGTAAAGTTGAACAACGTACGAAATAGTCAAATACAGAAGGTTGTGAATAGTCCTTACTTTGGATAGAAGGCTAGAAGTGTGGGGATTCAACATCAAAGGAATAATAGCAGCACCATCAGTAGCATATCCTCCAGCATATGGTCTAGGTATTGAGAAGCCTGATTAACATAATAAAGAAGTGTTAGAGACGAGGTGATGTCTCGCTTGACATTCCATAAAGACATAAGGAAATCTATAATGCAACCAAGTTGAAAGGTTGCAAGTAATATAAATAGATACGTGTAGGTCACAAGCTATTGTATGGTGAAGAGACAAGGTTCTAGAAGACATGAGTAAGGATAAGAAAAGGGAGAGTGAGAAGGTAACAAAAATGGATAAGCCCTTAGGATTAAGCCCATGAAAACAAGAAGATCTGATGGTTTCTCTAAGTTATACAAAGTTCAGTACAGCCTGAATAAACCCAAAGGAGTCTAAAACTAATGACATTTAGAAGGAATGGAATACTGCCGCAATAGTAGAATGAAGGTTTAATTGTGATAGGGAAAGGATGACGTTTGGGCCTTCGATTAAGTAATGATTTCATGAATTGTACAGGATTAAAATACCCACGTAAGGTAAATCACATTGGGATGCTATGAAATAGGATTATGGAGGTATGATGTCATATCGCCCCCAGGTGGATCAAGACAATCACTTCAAATGTTCCATAATGAAATGTGAGCCCTAGTGAGAGTATTACATAAGAGATAAAGTTATACATCTATATTAAAGCGAATCGACAAAGGATGGGAAAAATTCAAAAAGTATGAGGTGAGATTAGGTTGTCAATCTTAAGATGACTAGTAATGAAGAAGCATAAAAGGACATAGATTTATACATATAGGATAAGCAACGAGGGTAACATGGAGTTGATTGCAGACAACAGTAATAATAAATATTATGGTATGGTATGGTATGACCTGCCTAGATACCTATAGATACCTAGAGGGACATCTTATTAAGCTTTGTATATGTTTACAAAGTAAGTCCTAGAAATTGGCTAAAAGCTGGAGGAAAAAGGAGAGAACAAACGCATAAGCAAACTTAAAAGGTAAGAGTCGTACATGCTGCATGATAGAAGGTAGCAACAGTTACGAGACTGGAAGGATTCCGACCATAAGTCATGATGTGAGAAAGACGCCTAAAGGGGGAATGCACTGCCCTTTGGATTTAATCACAAAACAGTTGCCTAGATGTCAAGGAGAGTGATAAAGTATTCAGAAGACATTGGCTATGAAGATGATAATAGCACCAGTCGACATTCGAAGACGAATGTTCCAAAGGGGGGAATGATGTTACATCCCGCATTTTCGTATGTTAAAGTTTAGTCATAAGTTAATCGATGTAAGTTCGGGGATGGGATTATTTTGAGATTTTAAGAATTATGCTATTTCAAACAAGTCCTAAGTAAATTTGTGAAGGTGAGAGGGGAAACAAGTCAAAGAAAATGAATTTTTGTCAAAATTTGGCATGTTGGGATAAAATATGGCCTGAGCTAAAATACTCGGTATTTATGAACTAGTGCCATAAGAGGTACCACATGACCATGATAGTAAGGTGTGTAAGGTATGTGAAAAGTGAGTATTATTTTAAGTAAGTGGGAATAATTCTAAATTATGCGGGTAATTGGTTAATTACCGGGTAACTGGACATTACCTAATTAATGGGGGATATATTGGATAAGTATTAGAAAAGCATGAGATGGAAACCCTCCATTCAAATGAAATGACTCATAACTTGAAATTATAGGTGGCAAAATAATGTATTATAAAGATATGACTCTTAGTCATTAGAGTAGTCTTGAAATTGTCAAAAAATAGTCTTAAATCAAACACTATCTTTGAATAAAGAGACTTCATATAAAAACATTTCATATGTTGGATTCAACACTTCATACGTTCTATTAATTCTTACAATTCAAATTCCTACAAAGACACAACCAGAAACATTAGCATTTCTTTCAATCAAAGAAAACGTTAGCCATTTTTTTGTAAAGGCTTTCAATCAAATTCATTCTCAAAGCACTTTAATCATACTTTGACAACGTTATTTCTTAACCAAAATCTGACGAGGTTTCTTAGCATAATTAGCAACATGAAATTTTGCGATTCTAAGGGAGTACGGTGCAACCTTTTCCAAGAATATCATACAGATTTTTCTTTACTACTCCAGGTATGTTAAGGCTATCCCTTCTTTCTTTTGGCATGGTCCTAATTATACAGAAGAAACGAGCAAACTCATGGTTTCCATAAATTACTCTATTCATAGAAATATTAGGGGTGTCTATATTCTTGATTCCCTATGTGAATTATTATTATATTCTGTTCACGGGTCTCTAAAATACGTATGTTTGTAAAGTTTATTTCATGATATTCAGAGGCATAATGTCCTTATGACGTACAAAGATATTTTATTGACGTATTTCATATGCATTTCATGCATTTACATATGTACATTGACCCATGACCAGATGGCGTTATATGCGCGTATATATGTAAATATCTGTATATGGGATATGGGAAAAGGTTACGGCGTTATATACGCACCACCACCTGATCAGCTGGTATATGATGATGATGTTGCCCATAGTGGCTGAAATATGATTCAAATGGCGTTATATACGCATATATATGTATGTATATATATGTATATGGTACATGGGAAAGGTTATGGCGTTATATACGCACAACCACCTGATCAGCTGGTATACGATGATGATTTTTCCCACAGTGGCCGATATGATATGATGGGATGCCCTCAGAGGCTGATGATGTTATCAAACATGTACCTATGCACGACATGACATTCATATGCACGTGCATGACGCTAAAAATAATTTATGATTTACAAAGCTATTCAGGCTTACAGGTTGAGTCATGTGCTCTATATTTCTTCCATGTCTCATATGTACTTATTTATGTGCCTTACATACTCGGTACATTATTCGTATTGACATCCCTTTTGCCTGGGGACGCTGCGTTTCATGCCAGCAGGTCCCGATAGACAGGTCGAGAACCCTCCAAGTAGGCTATCAGCTCAGCGGAAGATGGTGATGCGTTCCATTTGCTTTGGAGTTGCTTGTTTGGTTAGTGTGATTTAGACGGGTATTGTTTGGTATGGTGGGACTCTATCCCGACCTTTATGATATTTATGTACTCTTAGAGGCTTGTAGACATATGTCGTATACGTGGAAGATTGTAAGGCCTTGTCGGCCTATGTTTTAAGTTTATAAATAATTATGTTGGCCTATTAGGCCCGTATGTCACATGTATATGATGATGTAATAAGAATGATACGTTACGTTGGTTCTCGGTCGAGTAAGGTGCCGGGTGCCCGTCGTGGCCCATCAGTTTGGGTTGTGACAATTCCTTCATCCCGTGCTTATCCTATGATAGCCCACAGACTCAATCAGACATTGACCAGTATCAACAACTGGATGTAGGCAGCGACTACAAAGCTGTCTATCATTTCTATGTCTGTGGCAGCCCCAGCCACTCCTCCCCAACCACAGGTACCCCAGTCCGTTGAGGATGCACTAAAGGAGATTCTGGAAACTAGAAGAAGATTTTGGAGGTTGTGGGAGCACATGAGACCGCATTGAAGAAGCTGACAAAGGAGACAAAGAAGTTACGGAAAACTCTTGCTTCAAAGGAGTCGGTGGCTGAGTTGAGGAAAGAGGTGGACAAGCTGAAGGGGGATCAGATACCTTTGGAGATGTTATTATCAGACCCTTCATAGCAGCAGCCATGGCAGCATCCAGTCCAGGAGGAAGAGCCTGAGAGGCCAACAAAGAGGAGGAAGGTCTTGCCCTGTACTTAGGGCATTCGACTAGTGTTGGCAGACCCTCCTGCACAGACTCAGCCTGCGGAGCAGACCCCTCCCCGTCTCAGACACAGTCACAGGAACTACCACAGGACGAGGGCCAATAGGGAGTTTTCTTCACTCTCTATCTCTCTCCCATTTTTTTGCACTATTTTTGATATATAGCATTGAGGACAATGCTATCTTTTAGTTGGGGGAGTGGCCATATAGCCATGGTTGATTTGATATTGGGTTGTATAATTCAATCAATTTTTCTTTTTACTTATGCTTTATTTTCATTTTGGCTTGTAATTAAGTTTACTATTCTAGTACTTTTACAACTTTTCACTTTTTTGGTATGTATAAAGTCACTTTTCATTGTATATATTCATCCCTTATGTATATTCGGCTCATTCCCCTCATGTACATATTCATTCTATCCCACGCATTTTAATTTACACACTTTTTCATTTTATAGCTTCTTGTGTTTCCTTCATAGGTTCATATTTTGAATTTCATACGTATAATAAGCCTTTGGTTTTCTTAATGCCACGGTTCTTTCCAAAGGTGGAATTTGTGTGAACCGGGTGGCTCTTCCCGAGGATGGATGGTGTGACAACCTTCATAAGGGGTTGAGTCCATTTTCCCTTTTTTGTTTTTGTTTTTCTTCATTTTCCTTTTTCTAGTTAGTGAATAACGGTGCCTCAAGAAAAGCTTCACTTGGGCCTAAAATATTTTCCTTTTATCCCATGGTCAAATACAAACCGTTGTGTTTAGGATGGTGATAGTGACAATCTTGAGACTCTTGTATTGGCCGATAATCATCGGGTGGTTCTTCGGGGCCATTGTGTTACTCAAAGAATGACTAAGGTCATTGTGGGCCCTCGACTCGGTTTCTGTATCAATCCCCTAGAATTGAGTGGTGAGAATTCGAAATTGCAAGTCCAAGTTCCGTGCCACTAGTCTAGAACTTGCCCTGAATGTTTGTCTAGGAAAAATTCTAGGTGTAATTTGACTTGAGAAGTGACTATAGGCTTTCCTTGGCATGAATAGAGAATTGAACACTTCCATGACCTTCTAAAGACAAATTCCCTAGTCAACCCTTTTGAGCCTTAAACCCTTTCTTTCAAAAACCAAGCTACAAGACTTTACCCATTTTTTACCCTCTTTTGGCACCCGATCTTTCCTTGGAGCTAGGAAAAAAGCATAAGTTTGACGAAGGATGTGATGAAGTGAAAAAGAAGGCACAAAAGAAAGAAAAGAGAAAATCAATGAAAAAGAAGGAAAAGAGAAAGAAATGAACAAATAGAAGAAATAAAGGGAATGGATGAAAGAATTGTGACCAAAGGTTTGGAATGCATAAAAAGAAGAAAAGTGTCTTGAATGAACAAAAAGGTGTGACAGTGTGTCTCTACAACCATACAAGGGAGTTAAAATGACTCAAAGAGTCAAGAAAAATGTGAGAACAAGAAATGAAGTGCTTAAGGAAAGATAGAACTCACTCTGACCAAATATCTCCTACCCTTGACCAAAAGCCTTCATCATGTTTCCACAAAAGCCCTGTACGATCTCGAGTCGAATAAAGCCTATATTAGTTGTGATTTACATAAAGGGAAAGCCTATGGTACTTTGAATCGGTATTGGGACTTTTTCCTTGATGAGAGATGAGCGAATTCCCATATTCCTCGTTCTGAGCGTTACTATTATAAAGGTGAGGTGCTTAGGGAAAGCCGTGGAGTATGAGTCTGGGATCCACACTGACCAAGGTGGTAGTTAGAGTTTCATTGATGAGTTGGATCAACCCTTGAAGCTCTTGTATCACACTTGAAACTATGGTTTTAAAAGGTTCAAACATTGTCAATGATGCATTTGCATTAAGGGCAATGGTTAGTCCCAATTGATGCTAGTTGAGGTTACCTTAGGACAGCCGGATTTTCTTGGAATCTATCATAGGGGTGGGGCTTATTTTGTTTGCTTGAGGACAAGCAAGAGCTTAAGTTTGGGGGAGTTGATAACTTGGATTTTCACCTCGTTTTCCGCCCTTCTATGCCTAAGTTTTGGTTATAATTATACATAAAGTAGCCTCAAAAGCTTATATGTTGTGCTTGTTGCAGGATTGAACCAGAAATGATGACATTCAGTCAAGAATATGCTCAAAACAGGAGTGAATCCGGCAGAAGTACCAAGGACAACAAAAGTGACCAAGTGAAGGGCCACCGCGGCCGTGGTCCATTCTTCGCGGAGCGCGGTGGAAAAATTTAGAAGGGAAATATTCAAGCAAAATCCACCGTGGCCGCGCTCCAATCTTCGTGGACCGCGGTGGCAAGGTTCAGAGACCCTGGTTCAAAGCTAATGTAACGACCCGACCGGTCGTTCCGTGAGATTTACCCCATTTCGCCTATTTTTGTATTTGTTATATATCGCTATCTTGTTTCTGACGTGTGTGAGCACGTGATTTTTACCTATTGTATAATCCTACAAAAATCTCAATTAATTGATTTCTTAGTTTTATTGGATTTTAATGCTATTTCCGAATTTTTTGTTTTTTTACATTGCGTAGCCATGATTCGTCATTTAAATCCACAAATGGTTTAAAATGACATGATTAAGCACGTAATCCTTTGTTATCATTTAAATAAATATAATTAAAAAAAAAGGGAGGGGGTGGAAACTTCAGCAGAAATGCTGAAGATCTTAGTTCATTTGAGAAAACTTCAGCAGATGTGCTGAAGTTATTTAGTTTAAATTATGAAAACTTCAGCAGAAGTGCTGAAGTTACTTAGTTCAATTGCAAAAACTTCAGCACCCAATATGCTGAAGTTATTAGTTCATGTGTGGAAAACTTCAGCAGAAATGCTGAAGTTCTTTGTTCATTTGAGAAAACTTCAGCAGATGTGCTGAAGTTATTTAGTTTAAATTGTGAAAAACTTCAGTAGAAGTGCTGAAGTTACTTAGTTCAATTGCAAAAACTTCAGCACCCAATATGCTGAAGTTATTAGTTCATGTGTGGAAAACTTCAGCAGAAATGCTGAAGTTCTTAGTTCATTTGAGAAAACATCAGCAGATGTGCTGAATTTATTTAGTTTAAATTATGAAAAACTTCAGCAGAAGTGTTGAAGTTACTTAGTTCAATTGCAAAAACTTCAGCACCCAATATGCTGAAGTTATTAGTTTATATGTTGAAAACATCAGCATAAATGCTGAAGTTCTTAGTTCATTTGAGAAAACTTCAGCAGATGTGCTGAAGTTATTTAGTTTTAATTGTGAAAACTTCAGCAGAAGTGCTGAAGTTACTTAGTTAAATTGCAAGAACTTCAGCACCCAATATGCTGAAGTTATTAGGTCATGTGTGGAAAACTTCAGCAGAAATGCTAAAGTTCTTAGTTCATTTGAGAAAACTTCAGCAGATGTGCTGAAGTTATTTAGTTTAAATTGTGAATACTTCAGCAGAAGTGCTGAATTTACTTAGTTTAGTTGTAAAAACTTTAGCACCCAATATGCTGAAGTTATTAGTTCAGATGTGGAAAACTTAAGCAGAAGTGCTGAAGTTCCAATCCCTAAGTATATATATGTCCTAACTACACCCCTACCCCCTCATTTCACCAAATTCTAACACCCCATACCCCTTCTCTCTCTCATCTATCTCACCCCGTGCTAACTCCGCCTGCCGGAAATCGCCTTCGGCGGCGGAGCTTCTCCAAACCAGCCCAAACATTTACCAGGCGATCACCATCGTCTCCTCTATCACCTCCCGTTGCTAGTTTCCTCAAAAACCCAATCGATTTGCATACATTTCAGATCCAAAAAACCCAAAAATTACTCCCTGGCCGATTCAAAGACCATTAATGGTTCAGACCTTCATGGGTCGATTGCTCTTGACTAGAGCAATCGATTCATGAGGGTTTGATTCATTTTCAAACCCTACCAGAATCCGGCAAAAGTCCAGCAGCTTTCAACTTTCCCGGCCAAGTCCTCAAATGGGTATCCCCCCTCCTTTTTTTTATGTGTTTCGTATTTTTTGATCAATAATGTCACATAGGCCATTAGTTTATTTTTTCTGTAAAAATCATCATGAATATGTCTAAATTCATATCTGTTTGTTATCCTTCACTATTTTGTTGTATCGATTGAATTAGATTTCTTTAACTGAACAATTATTTCAGCCTAAGTTAAGGAATTAAATTGATTAACCTAAGGTATAACCCTGGTTACCTAGTGGTAATTTCAGGGACTTCAAGGGGTATATTAGGAATCCTAGGTAAATGAATCTTGGGTGTAACAACCCAAGAACCTTCTAGAACTAGGAAATTAGATTTTTTGGGATAAAATAGTAATTGTAGAGGCTGGAATTTTCTAGAATGAGGGCAGTTGTCCCTAAAGATAAGGTTGACAGCTGCATTTGGGACTATTTTCAGCTCATTGGATAAGGAATATGCTAAGCATATCCTATCCCAAATACCCTTATATATACACACACTTTTTACCATTAAGAAAAAGATTTTTTTTTTGGAGGGAAGGGGACACTCTGTTTTTTACTCTCTTTTATACTGACTAAGACTGAAAAACATTTAAAAACACACAAAAAATCAGAATAGCTTTCCTCCTTGATAAATGAAAATTTCCTATTCTAGTTCCTGGATTTCTTTTGGTATTATGGGGTCTTGATTCTGGGTTGTTAGTTGCTGTTTATTACTGTTGATTATCCTTATGCTTTGCTGAATCTGACCTTCTCCCTGGACCTTTATTTGGTCTAGATATCTTTGTCATTTTCTCTTTTGAACGGTATGTAACTGTTTAACTTTATCGAAATCCTCAAATATGAATTTCATTCTTCTCCTTCTTTGTCTGAATCTTCCTTCTCTAGCTGTGTTTTCTACTTCTTTGATCTTGGTATGAAAATCTGATATGAGACTGGTTCATATGTTGCTAAATGAATCAGAACAAGTATATACAATACCAGAATATGTTTTGTATAGAATTCAAGTGCATGGGTTTTGTGTAGATAGATATTAATTTTGTGTTTGCTTTAGTCTATTACTAAGATAATTTGCACTAGGGTAGATGAATTTGACCTTGTAATGGTCAAATTCACCCCATAGTAGTGCATAAACAATGGCTTAGTTGCTGAAAATCATCCCTTTAAAGGAGATAAAATAAGTAATCGAAAAGGGCTTTAGAGTAAGGAACCTGGACTCTTTAAATGTCCAGGTTCATTCTTTAAAAATGCCAATAGTGGTCAAAGTATTTGAATAAATGCTTGCTGGAATAAGGATAATTGTTAAGAGTCTAAACAAAATGGCAATCTCTGTTTAATTGGCACAATTGGAATGGAATCTGATCCCCTCTATGGACAGATTCATTCCAGGAGATGCTAACAGGTTCTTTCCCTTGAGTCTCTTCTTGATAGCCAATTCCAAGCAGAGGCGTGGATATTCCCAGGGGTTCGAGTTTGAGGAAGCTGTAGTTTAACGACATGATTTCCTTTTCTTTTCGTTTGAATTTGTAATTACTTGGTAGACAACAAATGTAATTACTTCTGGAAACTCTTGTAATGTAAGAATGGATATCTTATTTGGAATTTCAAATGACTATGTACAATTTAGTTTCTGATTTTGCAATATTGATTTAAATATGCATTTTAGGTAGTTTAATATTCTGAAAATGAGTTAAAATTGCAGCCAATGGTTTTGATAAGTTCTCTAGACGTGAAAAAATATCCAGGTCCAGAAAAAATAGTCGTTCATTCCAAATCTCCACTGTGTTCGGAATCAGTTTCCTTTTATATTTGTTGGAAATTCTTAAAAATGGTTTATATGGAAGATTAGGATTTGCTGTTCAAGAATATTTTTGGGACTTCAAAAAATTCATAGATCTGTAAATTCTATTAAGAATCATGCAACATTACGTTTAAAATGAATGAATCCATATACTCCATGTTCTATAATATTTGGGGACGTTTGATGCTTTTAAACACGTAGTACCCGAATCGGTGAAGTTGAATGTTTTTCTTCGAATTCCTATTGTTGGCATGTATTGATTTATACCGCCTTATTTTCCGAACAATTAGCCAAAATTTAGGATGGCCTAAGGAAATACAAATCGGGCTAGACTAGGCCATAGCCCAATCTCATGACTTGACTTCAGATTTTTTTAGATGTAGTGAATCTCGAAAGCCTTTTAGATATTGAATGCCTTGGACTTAGAAAAACAAATTAATCATCAAAGTATACGTTCCCGTAACTTTGAATAAAGATCAAAATAAGCTTTTTTCTCCAATTGTGTATACGTTTACGTGACACAAATAAAGACTAAAATGAACACTCGTAGGGACACTTTAGGAACGAATTTCTTAAACTTATCGGAATTGCGTACATGCTCGCGTGACGTTATTTTGGTTTCTTTTTGAACAAAATAAACTACGTGCTTGCGCAACTTTATTTATCTCCTAAAATGAGTTCAGTGTTGAGGATTATGTACACATCTGCGTGACATGATTTTAGACACATTTCAAACTCTATGGGTTTACGCATACATGACCCGTCTCAAAATAACTATTTTAATACAAATGAATAATAAAAGCGGTAAAGAGATTAAAATGCACATAGGTATAAAAGCAGTAATTAAACAATTTAGGCCAAGTTTAATCATTAAGCGACCGTGCTAGAACCACAGAACTCGGGAATGCCTAACACCTTCTCCCGGGTTAACAGAATTCCTTACCCGGATTTCTGGTTCGCAGACAATTTAAAACAGAGTCAAAATTCCTCGGTTTTGGGATTTCTAAAAAATGGTGCCCCGGAACACCGTAAAAAATCTGGGTGGCGACTCTGAAAAACTAAACATAAATACCAAAAATCGAATAATGTCACTTTACGTGGAAAAACTCCCTTATTACCCTCCTTATGCAAAAAAAGGGGGGGGGGGTAGTGAAAAAGGAGGTGTGACAGCTCTGGCGACTCTGCTGGGGACTCGAACCCAGAATCTCTGGTTCAGGGTTCAAGAATTTGAGCTTTTTAACTAATTTTACTTGGCTTTGTTAAATTGTGATAATACTGTATTTTGTGCGCTCAATGTGCTAAATGTTATTCTTTACCGCTTTGATATTTATTTTGAACTGTATATAAAATGTCTCCTTACGCCTCCCCCTCGGAGTCTTCTAAAATTTGGTGCACACGTTCGCGTGGCCCGCTTTTCTGTTAGAGGTCATACCAAGTAAGAAATACGGGGATGGACTAGCCACTAGGCCTCAAAGCCTTTCGTGCTACCGGTATGTCGCTCCCACCCCGACTCGAGTTGTCCGCTCGGATAGCGAAGGTCTAGAACAAAAACCCTAGGTTTAGCCCTAGAATGACAAAACCTCATGCCGGATCCCTGGTAGGAACGATTATCTGCATCATGTGCATTTTGACTTAGGGGACTCAACACAGTGGTTGGGTCCGTCTAGGACAGGTGTACCCAGAACAAAAAGACCATCCTGATGCATCCTATTTGATTACGTGCATTATTTGTCTCAGTTTGTTTGTTGACCGGCTAAATAAAGAAAAAAAAATAACAGAAAAACCAAGAGTGGGGTAAGATAGAATTTATCCGATTTTGAAAAACCTGATATTTGGAAAATACATCGAAACTCTTCAAAATTATTTCAAAAAAAAAGAGGAATCAAAATAATTGAAAATAGGGAGAAATAGAATTTCGAAATATTTGCAAAAGCAAGAAGAAAATTTCTAAATAAGTCAAAAACATTTTTATTTAGTTTTGTCAAAACTGACCGAACTACGTGGGTCTGATTCTCACCGGATGTGAGATACGTAGGCAAGCCTCATCGGTGCCGACTCCTTTTTTTTTTCAAAATGTCTGTCATTCCAAATACAACCGACCAAGCTTCGGTTAATGTCTTATGCCATTCTCGCCAAAATAAGCCTTAGAACAATTGGCATTGTCGAAGGGTTGTTTTCGTTAAAGAATGAATTCGTCGGTCACTTCTTTAAGTACCGGGTTTGGCCTCAAAACTTTGCTCAAAGCAAGAAGGGGTCATTCTTTTCAAAAATGACCACTTTGGTCAAATTTGTTCCTTTTTCTAAAAATAAAATAAAATAAAAAGAAAATAAATTAATTACAATTGGGTCTTTTGTGTCAAAATCGGAGGTAATCCTAACCCTGTTTGCTCACAAGTGCAAGATGAACACTATCCAAACTTCACAGCTGAACACCATAGAAGAGGCTCCCATACAACTCCAGATGTGGTGCAACGATTTAGATAAAGATGGCAAACAATGGGTCACCAAACAGTTGGGATCTCTCGTTGATATTATGAAAATCAAACCCCAAAATGATTTGATTAAAGCCTTGGTAACTTTTTGGGATCCGGCCCATAATATGTTCCGCTTTTCAGATTTTGAGCTCACCCCAACCTTAGAAGAGGTCGCCGGATATGCGGGATCTAGTCAAAACTTAATGAATCAACAAATTATCTTTCCAAGACCGATGTCAGTACGCCGTTTCTTCGAGGTCCTTTCCGTTAGCAAGCAACTCAGAAAAGGCCAAATATCCGATGGGTATTGTTCATTTTACTTCCTATACTCCAAATACGGTTTCTCAGATGGATTTGAAGTACATGAGAAAGGCTTGACTAATAAGAAGGATAAAGATACTTGGATAATCCATCGCCGGTTTGCCTTCATCGTGGCATTTCTGGGTATTATGATATTTCCTAATGCCGAAGGATCCATTGACATTCGAGTGGCCAAAATTGCTCAGGTCTTGATCGAAAAGAAAGGTCATACCCTGGCTCCACTCATATTATCTGACATTTTTCGGGCTTTGACTGAATGCAAATCGCGGAAAACATTCTTTGAAGGTTGCAACATCATTCTCCAGATGTGGATAATTGAACATCTTCGCC